>CM068716.1:34771880-35006880 GCA_035079005.1 Fraxinus americana
GTCTGAGCCCCCAATAATCAACTCTTACTTTCGCACTTGTATATATTTTTTCTCTTTTTGATTTGATTTGATATTTTCTTTTCAACTAGATATTGACCTCACCCTTTTTTCTCTTCTGGACCTCTGTGATGAGTTTTTAGGCAGCAACTCTATGGCTTTTGAATGCCAAAGGGTACCATGTTTTAAGATACCCCTACGGATTTATTAACCCGAGTAAAAAAAAGTGCCAGCGTGAGGCATAAGCTTAATAAGTGTCATGCTTATTTTCTATAAAAGAAAAGCAAAATTTACAGGGGTTAGATCCCGAACATTTGGTCATCACCTACAATACTTTTTCACATGCACGGAATCACCGCAATCTTAAATCATTTCTTTCACCAGTTAGAATGCTCCAAATTATTATATATAAGGTTAAAGGATATTGTGAATCATGGGTTAAAGGATTAAGAACCTAAATCACCTATTCAGCCTATGCATATGAACTTTCATGTTCATGTACGACGTTATACTTAATTATCATGCATAATCATTGTCACATTTCTATGGATAAGTAGGAAATTAAACGCAAGCACATGATCCATCCACCATCCACAAATTAATACACGCTCTCAAATTTATTCATCTTAGACGACAAGGCTATCTGACTCACACAATCATGCAATTATTATTATATAATTTTTTTTCATATGAAATAAAATCATATCACACAAACACACAAATACTAAACAACTGATGATTTACCCCCAAGCTTAAAATACACATTGTCCCCAATGTGAAAATAAATACGAAAGAGGGTTAGGACTTCCTTGAATACATCAATTTGAGTCATTGTCATTGTCCTAATGAGATGGATATGGGTTGGCTTTCTAACCACATTGTTGCCCACAAACTTGAGAATCTACAACCAACACAACGAGAATGTTACAGCAATAACATAAATAGTCCTAAAACTAAAAATTAAGTAATAAGAAAGGAATAGAGCTTGAGTTGCCTCTCAAGAAGCGCTTATTTAAAGTCATGGAGTCTTTATGGGCTTTTCGCGGGCCTAAACATCATAACCCTAAAACAGGCGGCGCCTAGGCGCCGCTATGCTTTTCTGTGTAGAGTCTAGGTGGGGCTGCGTCTCTGTTTCTGCTAGTTCTTCATAGCACCTAGGTGCTAACTTGCTGTAAAAAAATTCATTTCTAGCACTTGGGCGCCATTTTGCTTATTCTTTTCCTTTACATTTTGGCTCGTTTGTTCACTTAACACCATTTTTCACCACCTCACCAACCTATAAAACAACACTAACAAATACATCAAAAATGTTCTACATTCGTAATATTTAGCTAACAATTAAGTTAAAATTGTATAAAACTCGTGAGTAAAAACACACTCTTCAGGTACCAAATCTTTACCATTCATTTCTAGCAATTTTTAAGTACATTTCTCATTTTCATCACATTTTCTTCAGGCTTTGAATTTCGCGAAACCATAGAGTTACATGGATGCATCAGCAAGAGTATTATCATGCAACTGCTTAAAAAGAAAGGAAGTGTATCAGAAAGAGGAAATCTTGATTTTTCTTTGGTGAATATTGGCCTTCAATTAGTGGCTTGTTCATCATTGTAATTGGGTGTTATCCTACCTGAACTTTTCTACTACCCCTTCTATTTTTTTTTTTGTTTTTTTACTTGTTGTATCTTTTTGACCTTGTAAGACCTTTTCTTAACCTTGTAAGGCACCGTGTTGTGACTTTCGTTTTATATTTTTTCATTTTTCAAATTTTACAACAAAAAATTCTTATGTGGGATTTGTTTGTTCTCCTTTCCTCCTTTCCTGTATATCTCTCATAAGCTAATCTACATTAAAAAAGTTCATAAGATAATGTATGTATAGACAACATTAATTTCATAAATTAATGTAGTACAAGTTCGGACTGGGGTTTTTGTGTGTGTGTGTGTGTGTGCATTTTGTAATTCAAAATTGAAATTTAACAACAAAATAACAAAGTAAAAACTTACTTGTAAAAGAACAAAAGTTGGAGAAACTTTATGAACGAAATGAAAAATGCAAAACCCGAGGCAAGTGTTCAACACTTTGTCTTTTAATACAAATTTGCCTCGCAATGGTGCTAATGGGGTCTTGACAATCGTCTCCTAAGATACAACGAATTATCCTTGCAGTAAAAGCACTTTAAACTTCAAGGCAACGACGAACTCAAAACAAAATTTCAACAATGATTTTCAAGTGTTTTCATGCAAAGTAATCAAAGAGGATGATATGAAATGAATTTGTGCACCAAGGGTGTCCAATTTATAGAAGATGAGAGGTTGTGACCGAAGAGACATACCCTAAAACTCAGCATTTTTCATGAGGGGAAGCAACCCTTAAGGCCATTAATTGGCCTCTTGTTGGCCGCTCGAGCATCCATGACAGCGAGGCTGTCGCTCGCCGTGCACTAGATTGTCGCTCGAGCGACATTCTTATATGCTGAATTCTAATTTTTTCTATCTTTAGACCACAATTTCTCATTTATCCAGAATTGGTTTTGAGACTTCAAATATACTACGATCATATACTCAACAAATAGAACAAGTTACTCCATTCACTTGCATGATTTGACTATCAGAACTCATCTGAATATTTGGTCAAAATTGATACAACAATCTCCAACATGAATGTAAATTATCAGATATGCAAATGATAATGCAGACACTAGTAGAGAGATAAGCGAAAAAATATCATATGGCTTCTGGTTTTGAACATGCCTTAGTGAAATACTATCGAATTTATTTGGCTAATTAGTGAACATGATGTCTTGAATTATTCAATCGTTGTTGTAAACCAAGACAACAGTATTCACACATCTTCCCAAAATCGTTTCAATTCTCATGATTGTGTTCATTTTGGCCCTGAACTACTCTTGAGTTTCATAAGTGTTTTAGAAAATTTCAACCTAAAAAATTCTTATAAAAGTAGCTCCACTTCACACTTACATATGCGACCTCCTATTGAGAGTATTTTACCACATTCCACTCGACTTAATCAAGTTATAATAATCATTAAAAACGTATATTAACCTTTATCAATCTGTAGTAAGCACTTTGATTATCATATGAATGAGTATAAATTATTTTTTAGGTGCTTTATGAAATCTTCATAATTTAGTTGTCCAATTGAACCAAGATCTTGGGATCTCCAATCAACAAGATTGTGTTACCATTACAAAAACTCGTGTAATAAGCTTTAATCTCAGTAATTTTGATAAGCAATACATTTGATCTCTTGGTAAGCCTTTCATAAGTGAATCCGCGATGTTTTCCTTTAATTTTACATAATCAATGAAAATGATACCATTTGAGATCAATTGCTTAATTGTATTGTGTCTACGGCGTATATATCTATACTTACCATTATTCATACTATAATATAAGTTTGTTTTGTGGACTTCCAGACAAGGCAGCACCACCAATGGTAAAAATATAACCATTTGTAAAGTTGAAATCTTTTGTATCGAATATCCAATTCGCATCACTATATCCTTCCAATACTGAGAGATATTCTGTAAAGTGTTATCCAAAGTTTAATGTGTATCTTAGATATCAAAGAATCGTATTCAGTTTCTTCCAATGGTCATTGCTTGGATTACTCATGAATCTCCTAAATTTGTTCACAACATATGCTATATCCAGTCGAGTACAGCTCGTAATGTACATTAGACTACCTATAAATTGTTTATATTTTAGTTGTGGCACATGGTCACTCTTATTTTTGACTAAGTGTAGACTTAAATCAATAATGGTTTTCACTGAACTTTTCTCATATACATTAAACCTTTTAAGCACACTCTCAACATAATGAGATCAGAAGTACAATTCCATCGGATATCCTAGAGATCTTAATCATTAATATTACATCTGCAACACCTATATCTTCATGTCAAAATGTTTTGTTAATATTTTCTTAGAGTTCATGATGATTGATAAGTGTATTTTGTACACCTATTTAGACCATTAAATTAGAGTATTTATTAGTGATTTGGGTGAGTTATAACTTAATTTTGTGTTAATTATATTTGTTAGGTTGAACTCAATACAAATTGATGGATTCGGAAGGAAAAAATGAAAAACGTGCGAAAACGAAGGAAATCCACATTTTGGATACCAAAGTGTAAACATCCAATAGTTGATTCGGATCATAAAACGATAATTGAAGATCATATAGGATCAATTTGATGAAATTGGAGGTCAAATGAGTGAAATATAGTGGAAGTATTTTCACGAACCAATTTACAGCCGAAGAAGTTATGCTCCAGATTTTTAGCCTCAACTTGAGACCCATTTTTCGGATAGAAAACGTTCGAATTGGAAAAAATTTATATCTAGAAGAATTGTATTCCTTTGAATTAACATTCTTAACTCATTTTGAATCGTCTCAATAAGATATCTGTAGAGAAAATTATGGCCAAAATACTAAGAGCTACTCAGGGACAAACAGAAGAGATTTGGGCGCGGGGGGCAATTCATGGCACACGTGCAATAGTTATACCGGTGCGTGCGCGGGCCTTTTTCGCAGATGAATCTTTAATTTCCTTTCGTGATTCAAACTCTTTTGGAAACCAAATTGGATGCGATTTTAACCTATTTTCTGGCTCTTATAAATAGAGAACGAGGGCTACACATAGAAAAACCTCTCTGCCTCTTCATACAAAATATTATCATCAAATTCATCAAGAAAAAGAGGCCAATTGCTATATTTTGAGAGAAAAGATCAAGCCATAGCCGAGATTTGAAGGCCAATTATATCAAGATTTTGAAGAATTCAACCTTAGGCTTAAAGATCAAAATCTTTTGATTTATTTCATATCCGGGCGATATTGTTCTATTATTCTTTTTATAATTTATATTTTACCATGTTAGACTAGATCCCTTTTGTATTGGATGAAGATGAACCATATTTGTTTATTTGTTTTAATTCAAAACTAGTAGTTTAGTTTATTTCTTGCGTTTCTTGATTAATTTTGCATTCTCATTGCATTATTTAATTGATTGGTCACCAATTAGATAATTAGTTGCTTATTGTAGCGTTGGAAGAATCGCAATAAGTTTAGAACGTGGCAAAATTAACATATGTGCAATAGATGTTAGGAATCACATGTACAATCATATATATAATCTAAACTTTAATGCATTCTAATTATTCGAATTCAGACTAGGAATAGATTTGGGTCGTGACTAGAATAGATTTAATTTGTCTTGGAAAAGAAAATTAATTACAATAGAATTATCGATTGTCAAGAACGCATGAACGAAATTAGATTACAAATCAAGAATTGAAATAGATAGCAATAGGCAGATTCGAGATCCAATACAATCATCCATAAATTGATAAAAACTACATTTTACCGTTTTCTTAGATTAATTTAATATAAAATAAAATCAAACTCTCTTTTGTTTACATAATTCGAATCCCCATAAAAAGTTAGTAAATTTGAATTGAATTTATTCCATGTGGGACGATACTCTCAACTCATCAATTCTATTACTTGTCAACGATCCCGTACGCTTGCAGGTTTCGTACGAACAATGATATCTTGATAATTGTCCATAATTAACATGTCATCCACATATAAACATACAATTACATAGACTTTGGGTGTATGTTTTATGTATACACATTTGTCACACTAATTAATTTTAAAACTATTTGACATTATAGTTTTTGTCACACTTTTAGTGCCATTACTTTGGAGCTTGCTTCAACCCAAATAGGGATTTAACGAGTTTGCATACTTTCGATTTTTTAGATAGGAACAATAAACCCTACGGGTTGCTTCATATAAATTTCGTTTTCTAACTCACAATTCAAAAATGTCATTTTCACATTCATTTGATGAATCTCAAAATTATGCAATATAGCAATTACAATCAATACCCTTATTAAAGTGATTCTAGTCACAAGTGAGTAAGTATCTAAGAAGTCAAGTCATTTTGCCTATAGCCTTTTGCAATCAACCTAACCTTGTATTTTTCAATGGATCCATCCAGTTTCAATTCTTCTGAAAATTCATTTACACCATAGAGGCTTATTTTCTGATAGTAAATCAACCAACTCTCAAATATGGTTTTGCATTGTAGATTCTATCTTACTATTGTTTGCCTCTTTTCAATATGGTGCTTTAGGTGTAGACATTGTTTCACTAAATGTTTTAGGATTATTTTCTACCATTTATGTTAGAAAATTATGACCATATGAAGTTGATGTTCTAGCCTTTTTACTGCACCTTGGTTCTTCATCATTTATAGTACCCTTTGCAGTTTTATAAGTTCTCTTACTTGAACCTACATCTTCATTGTCTTTGCATGGAAATATATTTTTGAAAAAATGAAGCATTGCTTGATTCACTTATAGTGTCTTTATGTATGTCTAGAATATCAGACTTATGAATACGAAATTGATATGCACTACCATTATTGGCGTATCCAATAAATATGCAATCAATTATTTTAGGCATAATTTTAACTTGTTTTGGCTTTGATACCTCAGCCTTAGCCAAATACCCCCACACTTTTAAGTGTTTATAGGAATGTTGATGACATTTCCATAATTTATATGGAGTTTCATCCATTTTCTTTTGAGGTATCTTGTTAAGAATGTTATTTGCTGAAAATATAGTTTCTCCCTACATCTTCTGAGGTATACTCGAACTTATTAACATTGTATTCATCATCTCCTTAAGATTTCGGAATTTGCGTTTAGCAACACCATTTGATTGAAGTGAGTAAGATGTCGTTGTTTGATAAATAATGTCATATTCTGAACAATATTTTTCAAACGGTGCTCCGTATTGTCCTCATCTATTACTTTGAATATTCCTTATTCATTTACTAAGTTGATTCTCAACTTTCATCTTATAATGTTTGAAAACATTTAAAGTTTTATCCTTTCTTGTTAACAGATAAACATAACAATATTTTATGCAATCGTCAATAAAAGTAATAAAATACTTTTTTTCACATTTAGTTTGCGCAAACTTTAAATCACAGATATTGTGGTGCATTAATTCTAAAGGTACAGTATTCATTTGAACAGAATGAAATGGTGTTTTGGTCAATTTTGCATCAACACAAGTTTCACATTTATAATTATGATTAAATTTTAGCATTGATATTAAACTTAATTTCATAAATTTACGTGCATATTTAAAATTTGCACGTCCTAATCAACTATGCCATAAATAAGGTAACTCAACCATATACATAGAATTTTAATTTTTATTCATTGAGCTTGATTTCGGTACAATAGTAAGAACTTTCATTTTGAACATTCCATCGCATAAGTATCATTTTTCAATATACACTCATTCTTAGTGAATACAAATTTATCGGATGCAAAAACTAATTTAAAAATCGTTCTTGTTAAGTAGAGACCTAAATACAATATTCTTGTGAATGTTCGATACATGAAGGACATTATTGAAGTTGAGCTCTTTGTCGAAAGTCATTTTCAATGTCACATTCCCTTGTCCTTTAACCTTGGAATTTGCAAAATTTTCTACGAAGAGTTGTTATCCATGATGTTCATTGTAGTCAGAGAATAACGCATTGTCGGCACAAATGTGGCAAGTAGCACCAGTATCAACTTACCTGACAAGTTAATTTCTTGCATCTCGTCAGATAATGGGTCTCCTTCGATCACATTTACTATGATGCCCTACTTTATCACAGTTGTAGCAATTGCCTTTTGAATTTCTTAGCATTCTTGCTATTGTCTCTTTTTGGTGCATTGCCCAAGACTTTACGTTTCTTGTTGATCCTAGAACCGGATTCTACCAAGTTGGCTTTTGCTTGCCCAAATTGAACAATAGACATCCTATCGGTCTTTCTATTATCTTCTTCTATCCTTAGTAGGACAAAGAGTTCAACTCTTGCATTGACCAATTCATATCGTTTGCATTTCATTGGTTCTGGTTGTGAGTTCTTTTAACTTTTATTTTGATTCTAGGTAATGTTTGATTTGATTCTTCCTACACTAAGAAATCACTTCTCGTTTCTTCTTCGGTTTCGGTAAGTTGAAGTTATGTTCGTTGCCACTCGAGTGAAAATCTTATATGTTGAATTCCCATTTTTTCTTCCTATCTTTGAACCACAATTTTTCATTCATCCAAAATTTATTTTGAGATTCCAAATAAACTATGATCACATACTCGATGAGTAGAATATGTTAGTCTATTCATTTGCATGATTTGACTATCGGAAACTATCTGACTATTTGACCGAATTTGATACAAAAACAACTTTTGTTAGTTTTACTTAACCAGTTTCCAAAAGACTATACAGTATATATTCTTTTGGTAAGGCCGTAAATTTAAACAATATTAGACGGGCAGAAAGTCATATATAGACGTGTTGAATTTTGATGCTAAGAGAATAAAAAGGATTTCTCTCGTGACTGCTAGCTCTGATGTACTAAACACTGCACTCTCTTGTCGAATCCCAAATTGTGAGTGGCGGGTGAATCAACTTATCTTGTACTCACTAACCTTTTTATTCAGAAAGACAAAGGGACAAGGTGTTGTCTCTGAGTGTGTGTGTGTAGTTTGTTTTTTTGATTGAAAAGTGATTTGTCTAGTTTTGTTTTTTACACAAGGTGTTGTCTCTGAGTGTGCGTGTAGTTTGTTTTATTGATTGAAAAGTGATTTGTCTAGTTTTGGTTTTTACAACTGTTTGCTTCTACTACAAGGTTATATTCTCACCGTCTTTCACTAATTTGTAATTACTTTGCATAAGTCTGATACAACAAGTGTTTGCTAGTGTCTCACTTTTGTCTTGGGTTCAAGGTTTGAAGGCGCTCGGCTTAGTATATCCCTCACTTTCCTTGAGTAGACGACATAGAGAAGACAGCCATTAATTTAAGTAGTGCGTTTAGCTGGCCAATTTTCCATCTTCTGGTAACATAGTAGCATGGCCTTTTTATTAGGACATTTACACAATCAATTCTCTCAAGAATTGTAAAAAATAGCGCATTTTTCTCAAAACACTTGGTCAAATGGGCCCATCTTAATAATCAATTATGCCTTGATGAATATGTAACTTCTGCTGGAATCTAAGCCGTGTTTACACGGCTCAAACTGGTGGAGTTTAGTGAAACATAAGTACTGCAAATCTTAAAAATCTAGTGGGTTCTCAATTCAGCAATTCATAAACTGGCAGCACATTCAAATTTAATGGTCAATAGAAAAGACTGCTCAAATGCAAAAAATCGGCTCAACAGGTTCTAATCTAAAAGGAATGACTTTGGTGAATTGATATTAATAATGTACAATAAATAATTATTTCTTGAGTTGTTCCATTTACCAGTATTACTAAAGAATGTCCCTTCATAAATGCAGTCAAAATTTAGACAGCAATTTGCATCCCGACCACAAGACGAGGGCACTTCCTTCGCCCACTTTTGCTGAGACCAAATATACATTTCTCAAGTAGCTCATGATCCTCATTCCGAAACAATATGAAGGCCAACTCTGGATGATCTTAGAGCATTTTTTAGGTCACGTACCCAACAATCGTCCATGTCTGACGTGGTTGAACTTGTTTCCCAATAACCTATGCCATATTTTGTGCCATAATATTCTAGCCACTGATCCGCAGAATGCTTATTATAAGCCACAATGTTAGAATAAATCAAATGATGGTAACGGATAGGAGAAACTAAATGGTACAACACTACACTTGATTTCAGGAATGGAATTGGAATTTGTTAGCTAGATAGTAAAATCAGTTATGCATTGCTGTTAGCTCAATTCTAGAAGTTTCCTAGCTACCAAGACTTGTATAAATTCGTGTATTCTCATTGATGATTTATCCAAGTAAATATAACATCTTCCTTCTTCAAATTCTAACTTGCTATCAGAGCCAATAATGACCAACACTGGATCTGGAAATCAATCTAAGTTCAACACTGCATCAACCTCTCAGCTAGCTGCCGGCCAGAATCTGTCATTTGGAATGAACATTACACAAACACCTGCGGTCAAGTTTGATAGGAACAACTTCCTCATATGGAAAAACATGGTAATGCCCATAATTAAAGGGCACAATCTTGAAGGATTTCTGCTGGGGACAAAGGAGTGTCCACCTGAGTTTCTAGCCACCCAAACAACTGTTGGTCAAGGAGAAGCCGTTGAAATGACTCAAAATCTTGAGTTTGTTAAGTGGGTTTCAGCTGATCATCTCCTCATTGACTAGCTGTATTCGTCCATGACACCAGAGATTGCTATGAAGGTAATGGGGTGTGCAAGCTCAAACAAACTCTGGACAGCTGTAGAGGAAAGCTTAGGGATATTAAACAAATCACGAGTGATGTTTCTCATAAGTGAATTGTAGAGAATCAGGAAAGGATCCATGACAATGGATCAATATCTAACTGCCATCAAATAGCTGGCAGACAATTTGGAAATAGCTGGAAAAATAATTGATCAGAGTGACTTGATTACACATGTTCTATCATGCCTTGATGAGGAATACACACCTATTGTAGTGCAGATAAATAGTAGTGTCCAATTGGTACATCGAGCTGGTCCAGGAGTTGGCAGAAGTTTTAGAGGAACCAGCAGTGCGAGATCATCAAGCTTCAGAGGTAGAACTAGAGGAAGAGGCAGATCTACAAACAGCAGACAAAATGAAATTAGGGGACCATGTCAAATCTGTGGCCTAAGCAACCATTCAACAAGTTGGTGTTACAATAGATATGATGAGAGATACATGGGGAGTAAACCAATAAATTCTGGCCAACAAAACATCAGCCAATCACCCTCAGCCTATGTAGCAATGCCTACAGTCCTTGATGATCCAGCTTGGTTTGTGGATTCCGGTATGAGCAATCATGTGACAATAGAAAAAGGTAACATGAAAACTATGGAAAAAAACGAAGGTAAGGAAAAGTTACTTGTTGGTAATGGAGATATGCTTCAAATTGCTCACATTGGAAATGGAAAAATCTACACTATGAGTAATAAGACACTAGATCTAAACAAATTGCTGCATGTTCTCTCAATCAAAAAGAATCTAATTAGTGTTTCACAACTCTGTGATGATAATAGTGTATTTATGGAGTTTTATTCTGAATATTGTGTTGTAAAGGACCTCCAAACGAAGAGGACCCTACTGGAAGGAGTGCTTAAGGATGGATTGTACAAGTTGCAGCTGCCAAACCTCAAACCAGTGAGCACCATTTTCTAGTCAAACCACCAAAATAATTATCACTGCTTCACAGCCAATTCTAGTGATGATCAGTTGTCTTCAGTTAAACAAACTTCAGAGTCTGAGCTTGATCTTTGGTATATGAGACTAGGACATCCTTCAAACCATGTTATAAGTCAAGTTCTAAAGTCTTGTAATAAGATTGTTAAAGCTAATGAAATCTCTAGTTTTTTGTGAATCCTACAAGTTTGGTAAATCACATGCTCTTCATTTTAAAACTTCGTCCTCACATGCGTCAAACCCCTTGGATCTTGTTCATACTGATGTATGGGGACCAGCTCCCTTAAATTCTACCACAGGGTATAGATACTATATAATCTTTGTTGATGATCACAGTAGGTTTACATGGATTTATCTAATGAAGCATAAATCTGAAGCCCTAACCACCTTCATCCATTTCAAAAATCTGATAGAAAATAAGCTAGATAGGAAGATTAAATGTTTTCAATCTGACTGGGGTGGGCAGTTCAGAAATTTCAATAAGGTAGCACTTGAATGTGGCATTGAACTTAGGTATTCCTGTCCCTACACCTCTGCTCAAAATGAAAGAGTTGAACGTAAACACAGACACATCACAGATACTGGTTTATGCCTCTTAGCTCAGGCTCAAATGCCCCTTTTTTACTGGTGTGAAGCTTTTAAGGCTGCCACTTACTTGATCAATAGGTTGCCTACATCTGTTTTGCATCATAGCTCACCTTTTCAGACTTTACTCAAATCAAATTTTGACTATAAACAGCTTAGAACTTTTGGTTGTACCTGTTTCCCATGCCTCAGACCTTATCAAAACCACAAGTTCAGTTTTCACTCCCAAAGATGTGTTTACCTTAGCTATGGTGATTCTCATAAAGGTTATAAGTGTCTAAGCCCAAGTGATAGAATCTATATTTCGAGACATGTTGTATTTAATGAACAAGATTTCCCATTTAAGTCAGGTTTTCTAAACAAAAGGACTCAATCTCAAACCAGTGATACCACAGTGAGTTATCTTCCCTTCATTGATCTCAGCCAAAATCCAATCCCTGGTATTCCAACTGTTACTCCTGCAATTCAATCTGAAGGCCCTGCTGCAGTAGACCTCACTGATGTAGAGGTTAGTAGAGATATAGCAACTGCACAACATGATGAATCGAATCAAGAACCTGTGGCAGGTAGTGAGATTTCAGAACCTCAGGTAACCAGAATTGATACTCAGAATATGGTAGAAGGAACAAGTTTACCGGATAGAAATATGAGTCAAAACTTTGGACATCAGATGATTATTAGGAGCAAGGCTGGAATATTCAAGCCCAAAGTCTATACTAGTCTATCAGTTGATGATTTAGCAATAACTGAACCAGTAAATGCTGATGAAGCACTCTCAATTGGCTACTAGAAAAATGCTATGCAGCAAGAATATGATGCACTCATGAAGAATGATACATGGACACTGGTTCCACCTGAGATTGGGATGAAAATCATTGGAAATAAGTGGGTTTTTAAACTGAAACATGACCTGAATGGAAAAGTAGCAAGGCACAAGGCTAGGCTCATTGCTAAAGGTTTCCTTTAAAGCCCTAGTATTGATTTTCGTGAGACGTTCAACCCTGTTATTAAAGCTTCAACTCTGAAGATTATCCTAACATTTGTTGTGGCTAAAGACTGTTAGATCAGACAGGTGGATATAAATAATGTCTTCCTAAATGGCAGCTTAAATGAGGCTGTTTACATGGATCAACCACATGGTTTCATCTATAAGGAACATCCTGGTTATGTATGTAAACTAAAGAAGGCTCTGTATGGCCTAAAACAAGCCCCAAGGGCCTGGCATGATAAGCTGAAACATACATTGGTGAAGTGGAATTTCAGACAGTCAAAAGCAGACAACTCGTTATTCTTCTTAACAAGAGAAACTGATATACTATTTGCTTTGATATACGTGGATGATATAGTTCTAACTAGCAACAATGATCGGCAATTACATGAGTTTATTGATAAATTGAACTTCACCTTTGCACTTAAAGACATGGGGATGCTAAGACACTTTCTGGGAATTGAAGTTCAAAGGAATGAAGCTGGCTTACATCTGAAACAAACCAGATATGCAATTGAATTGCTAAAGAGATTTGGCTATGAAGACTTGAAGCCTAGTCTAACCCCTATGGCTGTAGGGAAACTGAACTCGAAGACTGAAGGGCAAACAATGAAAGATCTCACTCTTTACAAGAGTGCCATAGGAGGCCTTCAATACCTTATCCACATTAGGCCAGACTTAACCTACTCTGTAAACAGGTTAAGCCAATTTCTTCAGGCACCGACTGACACTCATTGGAAGATACTTAAAAGGGTGTTTAGATATCTGAAGGGCACTCTGAATTATGGACTAACTATACAGAAGAATGATGGTCTTCATATCACAACATTCACTAATTCTGACTGGGCTTCTTGCCCAGATGATAGGCGATCTACCGCTGGGTATTGTGTATACATTGGAGACACCTTGGTGTCTTGGTGCTCTAAAAAACAACATGTAGTTTCCAGGTCTAGCACAGAATCCGAATACAGAGCCTTAGCCCACTGTGCTGCAAAAATAACTTGGATTCAATCCTTGTTAGAAGAGTTGGGATTTCCACAGCAGTCAATTCCAACTATTTGGTGTGATAGTCTAAGTGCAAGTGCTTTGGCTTCCAATCCCGTGTACCATGCTCGCGCAAAGTATATAGAATTGGATGCTTACTTTGTAAGAGACAAAGTCCTAGACAATCAACTCAAAATGCACTACGTTCCTTCTTCATACCAAACAGCATATCTGCTGACTAAACCAATATCTCAATCAAGGTTCCAATAGCTTAGGGACAAGCTTGGAGTGGTTAAACACACTCCACCTTGAGGAGGGGTGTTAAAATAAATCAAATGATGGTAACGGATAGGAGAAACTAAATGATACAACATTACACTTCCTTGATTTCACGAATGGAATTGGAATTTGTTAGCTAGATAGTACAATCAGTTATGCATTGATGTTAGCTCAATTCTAGAAGTTTCCTAGCTACCAAGACTTGTATAAATTCGTGTATTCTCATTGATGATTTATCGAAGCAAATATAGAATCTTCCTTCTTTAAATTCTAACTCACAACAACTGCCTTTCGAGCTAGCTTTGTTCTTCCCATCTTAATGAATGCCAGCATGAAGTGAAATATCAAATGGCACAAAAATTGAGAAATAGAAGGACAACCGTGTCCAGTAAAAAACCAACCCCGCCTTCCAGAATAAAGAATGGGAAAAAATTCAGAAATGGAACTTGTTTTATCCATGACGACAAAAATAACATAAAAAGTACAACAAATTTCACATTCTTTTTCTGAATTTGGCTGCATGGGGGAATCGAAAATGGTTGCAGTTCTTTTTATGAATAAAATGGGCCTCTAATTTAGAAAGAGAGACTAAATTGAAACAGATAGTTGGAGGTCCGGATTTCTCTAGATCATATTTTATTTAATTATAGTGATCATACTATTTATACCTTATTATTGAGTTATAATTTATATGATTATTAAAAATAATAAGAAAAAATATAGGGGCTTTCATTTAAAAGGCCCAATCAAAGAAGAAATTAATTTATAAAGATCAACATCTATCTTTTTTAGTTAGATAGCCTAAACATACAAAGAAATGAAAAATAGAAATTGTAAATTACTAAAATGTCCTTGTAGGTAAAAAAAAATGCATTAATTGCCCTAATTCTCATTTAGCTCTAATTGAATTTTAGCTTTTCTTTCTTCCACGACCAGCTTTGACATCTTCTATGAACCCTCTTCATTTTCTTATCATCATCTTCTCTACTTCATTAAACTATAAAATTTACATTTTCATTCCCTTCAGCACTCATTTGGTTAAAGTGGGTAATCGAAGCTTATAATATTCTTGTTGAGCATTTGGAGAAGAAGAAAATGTATTGTTAATTTTCTATATTTGGGCTTCTTTCGTTTTCTATTTTTATGAATAATTTCTTCGTGTAGTTGTATGTGTGTTTATGGTGTTCATTTGACAATAATGATTTTGAATCCATTTTATCTGTTGTTCTACTATGTAATATAGATTTTATTTTCTGTTGTACTGGCTTACATATCGTTTTTTACAATCCATAACGACATACATATCGTTATCAGTACTGTACGAAAATTTGTTAAAATTTTGATATTTGATGAAACTTTAAATTTTTTATGTTAAATTACAATTATGGATACATTGAATATGATATGGATATTAGTTTGATATCTAGTTGAATATTAACAGTCAATTGAAGATACATGAAAATGAAAATATACAGGGAATGACAAAGAGAAAACAACGCTTATTCTTTTTTTGAAAACAATTTCTTGTGTGAACTTGTATGATAAAGTCAGAGAGATGTTGAAAATTGGTACAAATGTTATACAAAATGGAGATGTCAACTCTTGTCCCTATGATGTCCAAGGCTTCAACTGTAAGAAACTTGTCTTGTTTGCTCCATTTGTACGGGCCAAATTGGTAGTGAAACTTGAAGTTGTAAATTGTCGTAACTTGTAGCTTTATTATTTTGTACTTACTAAAAGCACAAAATGATTTATTATATTTTGTAGTCATTGCGCTATTATCATTTTTGTGCTATTGGAACAAAATTAAAGTCATTAAACGTTGGTCTGTTTATTTTTTTCACATTAATGAAAAACGACTTTTATATCGTTATAGTTGACGTAAATGTCATTCTAGTATGAAAAATGCATCGATTCACATAACGACATTAAAATCGTTCTTGATACACAAAAAAATATTGATGTCGTTCCAAGGGACCATTTTCTCACGGGTGGTATACAACTTAGAGGCGCACACACCAACCAAAATATTTTTTTGTTAACATTTCGATTTCCAAACTTTCGTCATTCATTCAACAGACACATTTTCTCATGCAATTTTCAAAACATGACAACAAATCATAAGTATCAAACTCACAAAATAACATAACGATATCCATATCATTTCAGTACAAATTTGACGAGATTGAATAATTTCAGTTCAAATCATAAATAAAACGACATATATATCATTTTCTTTATTATGTAACGATATTGATGTCGTTATGTATCAAATCCACGAAATAGTATAACGACATTCATATCGTTTCAGTACAATTTTGATGACATTGATATAGTTTTAGTTCAAATCATAACAATTTTTAGCCAAAACAATATAATTACCGTTTTGTATGAAAAGGAAACGATATCTATGTCGTGTAGTTATGATTTGAATTGGAATGATTTCAAACTCGTCAAATTTGTACTAAAATGATATTGATGTTATGTTATTTCGTAGGTTTGATACATAACTATATCATTATCGTTTTATTACAATTTTGACGACGTTGATATCGTTTCAGTTTAAATCATAACTAAAACGACATATATATCGTTTTAGTTTATATAAAACGATAATTATATCATTTCTGCTAAAAACGATGATCCGACCATTCACGACCACCCGACATGTATCGACATATATATGATGATCAAAATAAGTTATCATTAAGATCGATTTCACTCAAAAAGAAGCTATGGGAACATTTGTGTTCCCATAATTATATACCGCCTTTGAACTATTCCAACGAAAGAAAGTATATTCGTTCGCTCTTTCTAAGCCATTCGAGTTATATCAATCAACTTGATGATCTCTTTCGATCGTCCTACGTATGTTGAAGGGATGCAGGTGGCTGTGGAAGATCAAATCATTTTTTTTTAGCCAAAACGATATAATTATCGTTTTATATAAAAGGAAACGATATATATGTCATTGTAGTTAGGATTTGAATTGGAACGATTTCAAATTCGTCAAATTTGTACTAAAACGATATGGATGCTATTATGTTATTTCATGAATTTGATACATACAATATCTTTATCGTTTTAGTACAATTTTAACGATATTGAAATCGTTTCAGTTTAAATCATAACTAAAACAATATATATATCGGTTTGGTTTATATAAAATGATGATTATATCGTTTCTACTAAAAATGACGATTCAACTGTCCACAACCACTCAGCATACCTCCGACATACGTAGAACAATTGAGGAGGTCATCAAGTGGGTTGATACCACTCGAACGACTTAAAAAGAGCAAATGGAGATACTTTCTTTCTGTCAGAATAGTTTGATGGTGCTAGACAACTATGAGAATAAAAATGTTCCTATAATTTCTTTTGAATAAGATCGAACCTACTTGATAACCTCTTTTGATCGTCCTACGTATGTTGGAGACATGATCGGCAATCGTGGATGGTCAAAACGATATAATTGTCGTTTTATATGAAAAGAAACTACTTCAATGTCGTTGTAATTGTGATTTGAATTGGAACGATCTCAATCTCGGCAAATTTATACTAAACGGCATGGATGTCGTTACGTTATTTCGTGAGTTTGATGCATAATAACATAAATGTTGTTACCTACTATAAGAAACGACTTCAATTGAACGATCCCAATCTTGTAAAATTTGTTTTGAAACAATATGGATATCGTTATGTTGTTCCATAAGTTTGATACATAGTGATATCAATGTCGTTATAGTTATGATTTGAACTAGAACAATATAATTATCGTTTTGTATGAAAAGAAATGATATTTATGCCATTTTAGTTATGATTTTAGCTCAAACGAGTTCAAACTCGTAAAATTTGTATCGAAACGATATGAATGTCGTTATATTATTTCGTGAGTTTGACACATCACGATAACAGTCGTTCTCTATGAAAGGAACGATATCTATATTGTTTTAGTTATGATTTTGACTTAAATGAGTTCAATGGCATTATGCATGAAACGAAACGATATATATGTTGTTTTCGTTATGATTTTGACTAAAATGAGGTCAATGTCATTACGCATAAAAGGAAACGATATCTATATCATTTTAGTTATGATTTTAATTGAAATGGCTACAACGTCGTTAAACATAAAACAAACGATATATATGTCGTTTTAGTTTTGATTTTAATTGAAATGAATTCATTGTCGTTGCACATGAACTGAAACAATATCTATGTCGTTTTAGTTATGATATGAAACTGTAACGCTATTACTACCGTAAAAAATTGTACTAAAACAACATGGTTGTCGTTTTCTTATTTCGTGACTTTCGAGAATAAAATGTACAATTTAGAAAGTGTAAGGACCCGATGTGCAATTTGTTGAGGGCCTGATTGAAAGGAAAGTTAAAATTCAATGAGTAAATTGTGCAAGATGTATATGGAAGGATCGGGTTGCAATTACTTGGAAGACTAAATTGAGCCCTTGTTTGCCCCCCATTATATCACATTCCATTACATTAATTTTTTCTCTCTCTTCATCTCAACCATCCATTCATCAAATAAAATAATAATACACACAAATCAAAAACTTTTCAACCACACATCTCCCATCAATCACTATTCTAAAAATTATCTACCCCCCAAAAATTTAAATTAATGGGGGGCAAACAGGGGGTGAAAAGAAAGTTAAAGTCATTTAGGCGCACGCCTAAGCTTGGGAGATGGCGCTTGCCTAGGCAGCTAATAAAAGTAACCAATTACAGCGGGCGCACGTCTTAGCTCATACTGGGTACTCGCCTTGTTTGAAGAATGACTTCGATGTAGTTATGTATAGTCATAATGATTTCTATATCGTTATGAAAATCAGTGAAGAAGTGTGTATTTGATACTGAAACTATATCTAAATCATTTTGTGTTTTAGGAACAATTTCAATATCATTATGTTAATCCGTGCAATTTTCGCATCTACGTTGTTTTTGTGTCTCATGAACGATTTCAATGTCATTATTTGAATGAGTATATTTTTGTACTGGAACAACATCAACTACTTTATGTCACAGGAACGAAGTGTATATCGTTACGTAAATATGCACAATATCCACATATTGGACATATACAATATGTAAACTTGAAATGACTGCTTGTAACATTCTCTCGAGTTTTTCCATTTCGGTTCTCAATAAATCTGTTATGTTGAGCTCATAAGATACCGGTGGTGGTTGAAATGTATTAGGAGAATTTTGGTGGAATGCATGATGTGGCTCGGCATTATGTTCAACCTCATCTCCTTCAAAATGGTGTTAAGCATTCTCATCTTCTTCTACGATCGGTGTCAAATCTCTCCAATAGACCTCCCCGAGTTCAGCTTTAGTGAGAATCAATGTAGAATTAACCTCCAGCTAAAAATATTAAATCGTGCAAATCATTAGTCATTCGCTAAGTCAATTCCACAATTTGTCCCCACTAAACTTAAAAAAAAAAAAACAATTTACCTCTTTCGGTATCAACACGTTATCAATGGCTGTAGAAGCTAACGTCTTTGATATTTCTCAAACGACCATTCTTGGAATTGCATCTAGATATTTTGTAGCAAACTTCATTTCTCAAAGTTGAAATCACTTCGAATGCCCAAATCTATTGTAAAACAAATATTATTATCCCATAATACAAATTTATATATAAAAAATAATACAAGTCAAGTGTATTATCTGTTCATATTATTATAGCGAGAGGAATGCCATGCAACGAATATCGACCTAAAAACTCGTCCAAGTCAAAAACAGTTGCTTTCATTTGTTATAAGTAGTTTACAACATAGAAACAAACACACACGCGCACACACACACATATATATATAGAACATAAAATAAACTGAATCTGAACTTAATTAGCAATCTACTAAATTTGACAATAAAGCATTAATTTTTAACAAATTTCAAAGACAATAAAGTGGATAGAACAATTACAGATATTAGATCCATTGGGTAATAAATTACAAATATCCATAAGATTTTCAATGAATTCATTTTTCCTTTAATAGATACAAATAACATTATATATAAAACATACAAAACCACATAATTAAGAAAATAAACAGGAAATTAAACCTCCCAAGAAATCATTATAGAACTCAATAAAACGAATTTGCCAAACACCAAGTGATGAACCAAAACTCCAAAACCACCAAACCCCAATATGAATTTTCAATGTAAATATTTCAAAGAGAACTTGAATAAAAGTTACAGAAATTTTCTTTATAGTAAAAAAATATAACCTTCATTAGAATTTCATTGAATCCAGATCAATAAACTTAAAAACTCAATAAAGGAATTAGACAAGAAAAAGAAGAATATGTACAGATAAAATTGAACACAGTTTGAACACTATTCATAGAACTTCCTGCTTGTTTGAAAACTTACATTGATTTTTCTAACTGTGAGCTTGTCATTTTTTGGAAACATAGAACTTAGATTCGAACCTCAACCTTTGACAGATGAAACTTTTCATTTTAAAAATCTGCACAATCTTCAGCCTCAAAAGAAGAAGGAGAAACATTGTTTTTGAATTGAATGAAAAGTGTTTGGAAATTTGAAAGAGAAGAAGATTTAATTTTGCAATTGTGAATTTGGGAAAGAAGGGTTTATGTAAGTGAATGAAGGAAAAAGTCAAAATCCTTCATTTATTTGGTTAAGTAAGGGCAGGGTAAAGTGGACTTTTAATACTTTAAAATAATTAAAATTTCTTTTATTTTTTAGAAATTGGTCAAAGGCCTTTTGAACAAAATGATATTAAGGGATGGTCATCTCAGCTAATTCCCCAAAAATATAGGTATTATGAAAATTAACCAAGTCAACTCCTTGGTGAACTTTTGAGATGAAACATGCTTTCAACTATCAAGTGTCCCATTGATTTATTGAGGTTCTAAATTTGATCAAGTTTTTATGGGTATTAATTAAATGAAACTTGAGCATCCATTTACTCTATTTAAAGCACAAGCTCTTAGATTTTATAAAACGTAAAATCTCAAGAATTTGAAAACCTAAATACTTTATTGTCAAACTTCTCTATATCAAATCACCGAGAGAATTATTAAATGCAGAACATAACTTGATTTATCGGGAATGATTATTTATTATTGGATTTTGAATCTTGAAGATCAACTGCAATCTCTTGATTTTAAATTTTTATTCTTTATTGTTTGTTTATTGATTCTTGATTGTGGGTTCAAGATCTTCCTCTTAAATATATTTTTTTCGTGTTATTCTTGTATTGATGGAATGACACATAGAAAAGGAATTACTTGTGAATTGTAGACCATAATCCTATTTACATTTTTTCATATATTTCGGCCTATCATGAAATACAAACCTAAAGGAATTGGTCTATACACAAATTTAGGCTCATACTCTATTTAGATGCCCAAAGCCCATAACTTTAACTATTTATTAGATCACTTTAATTGGTTTAACCTTAAGATAGCTTTTAATACACATTTAATTACATATGTAGGTCCACTTGGACCACATATGTTACCTTATAAATGTGCATAAACTTATGACGTCAAAACCTCTGTTATCACAACCAAAAATATCTCCGAATAATTTTGTCCATTGATTATGTCAATATATGATTAAAACAGTTTTAGTTACAAGTATAATCACAAACCCATCAACGGTCACTTATACCAACGCAATCAAATGACATAGATCAAGTATGGATGTGTTGTATGGAAATTATATGTAATGTGATCCAAACATACTTATTTCCAATTGATCATACCTTATTTTTTAATGAAATCAAACCAAAAACTTTAATTAGGGTGGAACTTAATTGAATACTTTATTTCTAAAATTAACCTAAATATTTAGAAGTATAAAATATGTCTTAACCAGACAACAATCAAATACAAACTCCCACTAAACTGCTATATCATCAAAAGATGCAATACTCATATGAGCAGTATGCTTATGAAAGATCTTGAGTGATAGTCATTTAGTAAACAGATCCATAATCAAAGAGTTTGTACCAATATGCTCTATAGAAACTTGACTACTATGAACTCTTTCCATAATAACTAGAAACTTTATAACTATAAACTTTGACATCATCGAGCTCCTATTGGAATACAAGACTGTTATTATCATAGAATAATTAAAGTGGTCTTTCAATTCCATCCAAAATGCACAGTCCAATACTGACAAAATTGTGCATTCATATTTCATGATCAGAATTAGAATATATAATGACCTCCAATTAGTCTGATTTTGTATATGTGATCGTGTTATCATTTGTTCCCTGTAGCTACTGAATAACCAGCTTGCTATTTTTCAAATATCCATCACAAAGTTACTTAAATATTTGCCCAACATTCTAACAATAAATGTTATATCTAGACGCTTGCAAACTTGAACATACATTAAACTCTCAGCTGCTGAAGCATAGGGAATTTTCTGCATTTCCTTTCCTTCAAGTTTATCCTTAGGAATAGGGTATCACCTAGTTTACAATTCTGCATGCCAAACCTCTTAAGAACCCTTTCGATATAGCTCTTTTTTGATAATTTTGAACAATCCAGATTTATCTATATCTTTAACACAAAAGAGGCGTCACCAAAATCTTTTATTTCAAAATTTCATAAAATGAATCTCTTGGTTTTGTACAATAAACATATGTCATTGTAAGCAAATAGTAAATCACTGATATACAATACTAGGAAATATGCTTAATCCCACTGAACTTGTGATATGCAATCATCAACTGAATTCATCTAAAAACCAAACGAGATAATTATTTGATGAAATGTGTGTAACCATTAACGGGAAGCCTGTTTAAACCTATGGATAGGGGTGGGCGTGGGTTGGGTTGGGTTGGGTCGGTTTTTGCCCCAACCCAAAACCAACCCAACATTGTCGGTTTGCTCGAAATCCAACCCAACCCAACCCATGTAAATGTTGAAATCCAACCCAACCCAACCCAATTATGTGTCGGTCGGGTTGGGTTGGGTTGGTCGGTTTGTACCGATGATTTCCATTAACTAGTTCTAAATTACAATGTTTTAGCTCATGTCTCAATTCAAATTTTCAACAAGAAAATCAGAACTAAAACGAGAATCTAAGAGAAATAAATGAATATATGGAAATAAACGAGTAGCCACTAAATAAAGTAGTGAAGATGAAGAAATGAGAGGTTAAATATGTTTTTTGGTCATGCTCAATGATCTATTAAATAAGTTTGTACAAAAAAGTCTGCAAAATGAGGGCTGAATCTTAGTAATAAACCGGAAAAAAAAATATGCAAACTTGGTAATTTACCTTGGGAAAGGAATTGAAGGTTGAATAGCCGATAGAAACCGAAAAGGAGAAAAAAAGGGGGGGAAATATGAAGAAAGGAGAAGGAAAGAGAGATCTGGGAAGTCGGCGCTTTTGATTTGTGTTGTGGGGAAAATGTTGGAAGTGCTGTGCAGGTTTAGTTGAAATATGTTTGAAAAGAAATGGCCCTTTTTGTTTTTTTTTATTGACGGGTTGGGTTGGGTCGGGTTTGGTCGGGTTGGATGGATTAACCCACAACCCGACCCAACCCGACCCACTAAGCTTTGCCAGAACCCAACCCAAGAAAAAAAATGAAAAAAAACCGACCCAACCCGATCGGGTTGGTTTGGGTTGGTCGGGTTAGTCGGGTTGGTTCGGTTTTTGCCCACCCCTACCTATGGATGTATTTCATTAATTTGTAAACCTTCTGATGTAGGTCAAGATCAAAATGTGCCACGAGTGTCATAATAGTTCTAAAAGAGTCTTTCATACAAAGCAAAGAGAAATTCTCTTTAAAGTCAATGTCTTTCTTTTTAGTAAAATCATTTACAACAAGATGAGACTTATATCTTTTCACATCACCCTTCGAATCCCTCTTGACTTTAAATATTCATTTACAACCAATGGACATCACACGTTCAGGCAATGTGATGAGTTCTCAAACGTCGTTATCTTTCATGAACTTTATCTCTTCATTCATTGCATCAGTCCACATTTGAAAATTGCTCATTTGCATTTCTTAATGGAAGTTGATTGGATCTTCTTCTACCATCTAATGTCATTCTCATTTTCTTGGCAAAAGATTATAAAGTCATCTGAAATTGCATTTCTCTTTTAACTAGTGAATCTCTTTAATGACATTTGTTCTTGAAATTGTTGAGTTTGTTATTCTGGAATGATCTCATGATTGTGTATAGGGAGTTCTAGAATATTATCTTGATCCAAAATTGTTTCTTGAACAAAATCTGGAGCAAGAATTTGTCTTTGGTCCTGATTATTGTCAATTGTAATAGAAGGGATGGTTAAATATTCTTCTTCAAAGATAAAATCTTTAACCATAAAACTTTATCTCCCCTTAAAATTCCACATCTTAAAAAAAAAATAGGCATTTCCAATTTCGAAAATTGACTTGATAGTGGGATCTTAAAATTTGTAACTCGTTAACCTCTCAGAATATCCAATAAAATAGCAACAGGTGGTTCTAGAGTCCGGTTTCCTTTTATTTGACCTATAAGGCCATGCCTTAATTGAACAATCCCAAATATGCAAGTGCTTCAACCTAGGCTTCTTGCCTGTCCAAAACTCATAAGGAGTTTTGACAGTTGTTTCCTTCAAACTTTATTGAGAAATTTAAGCTGTAATATTTAATGTTTCTCTCTAGAGTGATTTCGATTAGGTGAAATGAATAATCATACTCATTATCATGTCTTTAGATACTGTGTTTCATGTCTAAATAACACCATTCATACTAGGGGATCCTAGCATGTTGTACTGTGGGATGATTTCGCATTAATTTAAGAATTTAGCAAAATACCTTGGACGATGTTCTCCTAATTTTCATATCTACTATAGTATTCACCACCACGGTTAAATCGACGTGTTTAATTCTTTTGTTGAGTTGATTTTCAACATCAACCTTGTAAGCTTTGAACATATTCAGTTATTAGGATTTCTTATGGATGAGATACGAGTAGCCATAATGAAAAAAATCGTCTATGAACATAATAAATGATTGTTGATCATTCCAAAAAGTCGAAGGAATGACTCACAAATATCCGTATATATTAGTTTTAAGACGTTCGAAGTCCTATGGCTCCTAATCTCTTTATGTTTGTCTGTTTTCCTTTAATGTAATTAACATAAACATTCAAATCTGAAAAATTAAAGGGGTCAATAATTTATTCTAGCACAAACTTTTTGATTCTCTTTTGAGAGATGTGATATAATCGCTTATGCGACATAACGAAGCTTCATTGGTTAAATTTATGTTTAATATCTTGTGAATTCACATACAATGTTGCATTATAAGAAGCAACCATATTAAGAAAATATAGGTTATCATAACTAGATAAAGAATCGGTACCCACAAATTTGAATTAAGAAAGAGATAAAAGTGACTATTTTCAAATGATTAAGAGTAACTTAATTTGTTCGATGTAGAAATAGAATCCAAATTTCGTTTAAAAGACGGCACCACAATTGTCTTCAATCCAAATAATAACTAGTTTTTAATGATAACTTAAAAGTCTATATAGCTTCAACTTTAACTGATTTACCATTGTCCACATAAATGATTCTTTCGGTATCAATCAGCTTTCGGTTGTTCGGGCAACCCTAAATAAACACACTTATGTAAGTAGTGGCACATGATCTTATCCACCAAGTGTATCTAGGTATTAAAACTAAATTAACCTTTGAACAGACTAAAGTGAGAAGTGTAAATTTCTTTACATACTAAGCTTGGTATTTAGTACATTCCCTCTTGATGTGTCCAGAATTTTTACAAAAGTAACAGCCGGATAATTTATCATTTTCAGGCTTTTGTTATTTCTTTTGAACTGAACCAAATGCTGATTCATTATTCTTTCTTTTATTGAACTTTTCCTTAGAAATACTTACCAAGTGAGCACTTTTAAGGGTCTATATCCCCTTTTGACAGTTGTAATTAACCTTAAATTAGCATAATTGTGCAGGAAGAAAAATCAAAACTAAATGCACAAGCAAATCATCATGCAACTCAAATTTTTAACGCTTTTAGTTTTCAAGTGAGATGAGACATCAATGATGTACTCCCGTATGTTTCCTTTAACTTTATGCTTTAATAAAACTAAGTTTGCCAGAAGCGTACTAGTTTCGACCTTATCGTTTTCAGTAAAGTATTTTTCAATTTCTTCAAGAAATTCCTTGGTAGTAGTTGTCTTATCGGACACAATGCCCATAAATGTTACTAAAATTCCACGTTTCGTGATCATAAGGCTCATGCGGTTTGAACGATTCCACTTATCTAAGTCCCTTTTCATTAGTGGTACTTTTATCCGTAAGAGCGGTGGATTTTTCGATCATTAACACAAGGTCTAGATCCATGCAGTCAAAAACAATATGAACATTCTCTTTTTTCAATCCTTAAAATTTAGTTCTATTAAACACGTGAATTGAATTAATGTTTGCAGATATTATAGAAGTAGATGAATTAACCGAATAGAGAACTTAAACATAAATAACATGTTCACATGATAATCTATATTAGGCAATCAATGATTTCAAATATGGTGGGCCCCATCACAAGAAATCGAACACAACATTGATATTTAGTCTTTGAACAGAAATATCAACTTGTAAGTGATAATCTTAGTGTAATAATCAAATATTGACAATAAACTATGTCAAACAATAAATCTATCTTTGGACAGATTTATTGTTCACATAATTTCTCTTTTACAATTGTCACATATTTATTACAAAATGCGTGCACGTAATTTGACCAAATATTTACATTCCTTTGAGCTTGTCAGTATCCGCATGAATTACATATACACTATCATCCTAATATTACAAATAAATCAATTTAAAAAAGAGAGGTTATTTTTGTAACATGTTCTTTCAACTAATTTATTTTGAAAAATTAATAATCCAAAAAAAAAAAAACTTTAGTACCAAGATTTGAATTTGATCGTCCTTCTTTTTTTTATTTTTTATTTCCAAAAGAAAATTAATATAGAAAGACACGCTACCTAGTTAGGCAGTGACTGGACGCTGCTCGGAAACTGGAAATCTACTGCTGCAGCGCTGCAGCAAATCTATAATTCCGAAAAAAATCCAAAAAAGCGAGATTTATGGCTAAAATTCACATCCCAAAATTTAGAAATCCATAGTATGAATTTCAACTTTAAAAGTCTTTCTTGAATCTCGATGGTTTAACATGGAGTTAGCTCTGATACCACTTGTTTAATTTTATAAAACTTTAAATCTTAATAACTTGAAAACCTAAATACTTTATTGTCAAGATCCTCCTGATCAATCACCAAGAGAATTATTAAATATGAAACATACATTGATTAATTGATAATGATTCTTTATTACTAGATCTTGAATCTTGAAAATCAAATGCAATCTCTTAATTTTGGTTTTTCAATCTTTATTGCTTGTTTCTTGATTTCAGTTTCTTGATTGTTAATTGTTGATTGAATGTCCAAGATCTTCATCTTCAATATATTTCCTCTTGTTATTCTTGTATTGATGGGATAACACATAAAATGAGAATCACATATGAATTTGGGACTATGACCCGATTTATATTTTTCCATATGTATTTCTGTTCCATCATGAAATACAACTGTAAAGGAATTGGTTTCTGCACATATTTATGCTCATACTCGATTTAGATGCCCAAAGTCCATAACTTTAATTCTTTATTAAATTACTCTAATTGGACTTAACCTTAAAATAACTTTAAATACATACTTAATTATATATGTAGACCTAAATGACAAATTAAAACTCAACACAAGCTCCGTAATCACATAATTCATACGTCAGTTATGTTTATCTAACAAAAGTACATATGTTAATAAAGATAATTTGAGATTAGCAAAAGCTGGATTGATTTAAATAATTAGTAAACTTACCTGGTTTTATCCTCTGACCTCAACATATATTTATGGTCTTTGACGGCAAATTTGTTGCATCCTCATTTCACGTGGCCTTGACATGGCATGTCAAAATAGTAGGTACGGGTTGACCGACTCAATTTTATTTATAATTAAGATCGTAATCACAATAGTTGTTGAGTTTGTAGAGCACGGAGAATAGCTACCAATATATTTGTTAGGATTTGTACCACTTGTTGTGACACCAATTACCGGATTGAGATGTTGAAGTTATATGGCAAGATAATAAAGTATTTGATCAAGAACTAAAGAATAAAAGAAGACAAGAATATGGTTGAGGAATTAGGAGATTTTATTGCATCAAGAGTAATGGAGAAGAGAGAAAAATATTACAATGATCCTAAAAACTATTAATCATAAATCTCACATTATAAAATTGTATAGAAGAGCCTAATATTTATAAGAAACATATATGGGACGCTCAAGACCTCTTGGTAGAGTTGTTGATGAAGTACGATGCCAAAAACTGAGTCCAAAACGAAGTAGGAGAAGAAAAACGCGAAAAACACACATTCGGGCCGGGAAACTTGTTGCAGGCCCGGGCCGGGCCAGGCGCCCGGGTTCTGCCCATAATTTAATGTTGCGCCTTGGCGCCCGTCCCTCAGGTTAATGCTCCAAAAAGTGTCTTTTGCTATCCAAAAATCCTCCTTCAAGTCAAATTCCTAATTATCATTGAAATTTGATCTTCATAACTTGACATAGGATTCCAGTATCATTTCAAACTTGAATTATTCATGATGTACACTTCAATTACTTCAAATATTTCAACAAAGGAATTCGGGTTACACCCAAATTCCAACAATATCATCCGAGGCTAAAAACTTAAAATTATGATCATAACCACACTATTCTCCTTGACATGTGTTCTCGTCTCAGCGGGAGGTAATATTCTAAACAAAGTCCAACAAGTACATTGGACCTCTCTTCAGCGGAGGATCCCCAATCATCAAACTCATCTACCAAGGAATAGAAGATTACCATCCTCAGCAAACTTGAGCTTCAAACTGTAGCCATTGGATCGACAAATGGCAGAACTCCAATCAAATTCAAGCTAACGTCAAGTTCTCATTTACATTAATGGAGTACAATGAAGTTACTTTCGTTGTTCCTTTGCAAAATCGGGTTTGAGACTTTACAAAGTTGATTTGGTCAAGAGCTACCACTGCATGAAAAACTAGTGCATCCTTAGCCAATCACGTGGAAGAAGCTAGCTAGGAAGGCAAAGAGACCTCACCCATCCCTCTCCGAGCTCTGTGAAAAAATGAAGGTCTTCTTCCCCGTGAGATCATCTTTGATGGCAGAATAAAACTCTAACAAAATCTCATACATCTAGTTATCTCATTAAGCCACATTTTAATTACAAACGAATACTTCATCTATCTACATGTCAATGACAATTTTTCACGACAACAAAATTATTTATGTTGGGAATTAATATAGCAATGCAGACACAATACAAAGCATAAACAGAGTTCTACAGGTTCATATAAACCAATGTCAGTTCTAATAATCAATCCCAGAAATCAGAATCAATATACTTTCAGAGTTTACATAAATCATCAGTCTCCAAACCTCAGCCTAGCCGTGTGCACCCCTTCCTCTTCAATGCCTAAATCGTTTAGGCTCAGGAACAGCCCATCCCACGCTTGCAATCCGCCATGCAGAAAGAAAGAGAACTCCAGAGAACACTTGGTGAAGAATCGGTTTGGTCATTGATCGAAGAAGATCTCTCAAACAGCCACAGATTCTGCCAGACAACTTAGAGAAGGATGCCAATATTCTAGCCACTATTTCAGGCCTAGAAACCACACGGTATCACCCTCTAACTCATCGAATTTCACCCACACACAGAACCCCCAAAGAGGAAGACGACAGAGAGCCCAAAGTCGATAGCAGTAGAGAGGAGGAAGAAGAAGGGAAATCGTACGGAGGAAGCCAATGTTATATTCAAACATTGACCAAGAAAATATCTAATCAAGAATAAAACCCAGCCATAGATCAAAAATAGAGGGCCACAAATAATCCTCAACAAACACACGATCCGGGTACTCTTCATGTCACCAATAAGTGAGTGCCACCTAGGTAACAATAAGAGTGGGTAAAGGAAACCGGCCCAACCAAGTTAGGAGAACCACTAAGGCCCAATAAGCCCACAATTTATAATATCACTTTTAGTAATAAACCGCAATTGTGACTCCAATCAACAACCAAAACTGTTACGAATTATACTAATCATTTGAAAATAGTGAAATATGTGTACTATCTTGGACTTTTCTTGTCTACACTTAACTCGCCTAAGTATCGGGCCAACGGTGTGAAGGATTAATTTATTATTATCCAATAATATAGTGTTAGTTTGTCGTTATTCAATAACTACACTATAATAACCATTAATAAATATAAGCCAATGTCTGGACTCCATTTTAATGAGAAAATATATTTTGAAATAGTGATTTTTTTGGGGAGAACGTGTAATTAAAAAATAAGGAATTTTTTTTGCTTTACGTGTAATATTGTTGAAGAACATGGGTTGAGCATAAGAAAGAGAAAAATACATTTTGAAAACAATGAAGTCCAAACTAGGGCTAAATATACACTCTAGTATACATTAAACTTGTGTACATAACTGAGAATGACTTTAAAAAAAAGGGGAAGGATAATGGATCTCTCAAAAGTCGAATTATTCTACATATACATCAAGGTTTACACTTTGATGTACACAATGCCAAAGTGACATTTCATCATTGGCTGCTGGAAAAAATTGTTTTTCGACCAGCTAATGATGAAATGCTGCTTGGGTATTATGTGAACCATGGTGTAAACTTTGATGTACATATAGCAAAATCCCTCAAAAGTCATGAGGACAAAAAAAAATTCTTTAGAAAGCAAATGTTATGTTTGATTGAAGTGAGTGTGAAATTTCTAGTTGGGAACAGTAAAAGATTTGTAAAAGTATTTAAGAACCTTCTATATCACATTTTTACTATTATTTATGTCGGTTGCGGATTTTATTAAATCAACTCGAGTGAAAGTAAAAATATATCGAAAGGTGTTAAAAACTGAGTAACATTCTTACTGTTATTTATGTCGATTGCACTCTAATTGATGAAAGCACAAGACAACTTGATTTGAGAGACCAAAGTTGGTCAAAATTTGGCTCAAAACTATTGTACAAAATATATATGAACTAAATACAGTTTGCCTTGACTAGTTTAATATCCTAACCCCGGTTAGGGTTAAACCATAATTAACTAAAGATGGTATTACCAACACATTTTCATCACAAAAGACCCAATAACCAATAGAGAACTCGTAGTTGTTCTTCAAGGTTCAAAATGTTTACCTTTATTTAGTAATTCTGACATTATATAATACATCTCCATCACACGAAATTAGTTTTAAAACTCCAACATGGTCGTTCTTATTGCTGTAGATCTCAATGAAACCTTTTCGAAGTACGGATACTTTTATAATCCACCCTTCTTCAAATGCATTCAGTTGTCTTATAAATATATAATCGCATCTTTGTTTGGTGACATTAATCCTACAAATATGAAAATAAATTTAAGATATGACAACAAAAATATATTTTCACAATTAACAAAATGAAAAAAAGTTAACATTTTTCAAATTAAACTTACGAATGGACTCATTTTATTGATCTATTTATGAATCTGATCTTATTTCTGTTAGTTTTCCGATGATGACGTATTTATTTGTGATGTTTCTAGCATACAAAATAAAATAAAAAAAAGTCATTGATATGTTAGTTTAATAATTTATTTATCAATATATGACATCATACAAATATAATATCATCCAACACGTCTTTATCAAGAATGTGATTGTGCTCAAATACTAATATGACAAAGCTATAAATGCTAATTATAATTAACACTTCAAAATTTATTTAACACTGAAAATTAAGTAAATATGAAAAAAAATCTCAAATTATTTTATTTAACATAAAAATTAGTCAATGACCAATATAAAGTGGCTACTGTTCACATTCCAACAAAATCCTAATTGTCACAATTCAATATAATTGCACCCATGATAATATCCCTTCATCTCTCCTAAAAAATACTTATTAAATCATAGTTTAATAAAGAATAAAAAAAATGAATAAAAACCATACATTAGATATATTCAAAATATAAATCGTCGAACCATATATGAGTCACAGTGGTGAAAAGAGATGTGGACATGTAGATGTCCAGCCAAAGATGCTCCACAAATTCATAAATATGAATAAAAATAATAATGCATATTTGCATGATATTGATGAGACAATAATACAGTTGAATTGTCATGTGCTTAGAATGCCTCAATCAGATGTTGTAATAGATAAATCTAAAATTGAAATTTCATACAATTAAATCCATGATATTAGAAATTAAATTGAAATGCGAACCAAGCTTAACTATCCAAAAAAAAAAAAAACTTCACAATACTCACCAACTTCTAAATAGCTTATGTTTATAATTTAGATTGTCATTACTAAAAGAATTTTAAAAATAAAAATAGAGAGAAAAAACTACATTATCTTTTTAATATAATAAAAAAAATCATCAAAGACCAAAACAACCATGTTTTTTTTTTTTTTAAATATAGAATTTGTCTCGTGCAAATCGACCTCTCCAAAACTCCAATGCCCAATATATTCACGTACATAAGTACTGTCGAGCTATTTTCCAGTTTTGAGAAGCTCTAACCCATAACAAATTGCTTTCATTAACAATAGTTCTACAATGAGAAATGTTGTTTTTTGTAATTACAATGATCTTAATTATGTTTATTACACAGTGTATGTATTAAAATAAAGCATCCTTGCATCTCCCCTCCAATTTATTTACATTAATTATTAATTATAAAAATAGCCATCTCTCAATTCCTTTCACATGCTCTCCATTGGCAGAAAATTAAAAAACGTAGCTTCAATAGACTCTCTCCATTTTCTTTAATTGTAAGTTCTCTCTGTATATTGGAATTTTTAATCTGTTAATATTGTGTGTGGATGGTTTAGAATTTCAACACGGATTATAGTGTTATAATAATTTATTTAGTTTCCTATAATAATAAGAATATAGGGAAAATAATCGAGGACTTAAGTGTGAAAGTGGACAAAGATTATAAGTGTTCATTGTAGTGATAATGTTTTGTATTCAATAAAAATTTTAGTGGAATATATTACCCTAACAGTTGGTATTCTATTTTTATTTAAAATTACGTATCATGGGGATTCATATGCAACTACCTATTAAAACAACTTTTATATAAGGATAAATATAACATACAATAAAATTTTATCAAATTATATATCAATATTCTGTATGCATTAATTTTGTTACATTAAATATATTATTTAGTTGTTAGGAAATGTATGAAACAATAAAATGAAACAGTCATTTAAATAAGAGAATATGGATGTTATTTTTTTAAATGGACTAATTTAACTAATGAAAGAAACTTAAGTTATATTTTTATAATAAAATCTTTTAATAAAAATTAAGATAATATAAAAAAATTAATTTAGAAAATTATTAACAAATGGAAAAGAAAATGATTTTTGTTTTTAATTTCATGTTGAATAAATTAAATTAATGTTATTAATTAATTATTAACTATGCTAAAATTAAATAAGAGTATATTAGACATATAAAAATAAGGGATAATTGTAGTAAAATCCCCAAATCTTTGAAATATTAGCAGACCTTCCCCAGATTTTTAATTTGTTGCAGCCGTCACCCCTAACATTTCCAAATGTTGTAGGTGAAATCATTTTGGACAATTTCCATCAATAATTTTGTCAGTTAACCAAAATTTAATTTTGACCACATTTTTAATATTTTAAAAAGGGGTAAAAGAGCAACTTTCCATTTATCACGTTAAATAATTAAATAAAAAAATAAGAAAAAAAAAACCACACACATACACACCGATGTCTTCTTCCTCTCAACCATGACCCTCCCCTACCTCAAACACAAAATCCACACCGACCACCTCCACCTCCACCGTAAACTCAAACCCTTGTCAACAACCTGTCCGCGTCTAAATCCCCACGACGAGCTGCATAATGCAAGGCATAAAATCCTCCAGCAATGCGATTTCCCTTTTTAAGGGCAAACTCAAGCATCACCTTCTCAAAGAGATCTCTATTTGGACTCGGTTTAAACAATGTAATAACAGTTTCACCAAACTTATTACAAAGCTTTACATCAACGAGCAATTGGAATCCATCGACATGACCCTCTTTCGTTGTAAGCATAACTGTAGAGAAACCTCTTTCATCTTGCTTATCAAGGTTAATGTTTCCCTGTCCAATTAGAGCTTTCAAGCCTACAACATTCCCTAATTGAGCTACAAATAATAGAGGTGAAAATACATAAGTGTTGCTGGATGTTGGTCCTTTCCCATTTCGAATCACATCAAGGAATGCTTGTTGAAAGCCAAGATACCACCCACAAGACCTAGCAATAGAACTTGCAGGTTGGCCACTTATGTTAACCAATCCAAAATCAGCACCTTCCCTGGCCAATACTTTAAAGCACTCTTTCTGCTTGTATTTGATACAGATCATTAAAGCTGTTTCACCAATCTCTTTTTTTGAATTCAGATCACAGCGAGAATCAATTAAACACTGAAGAATCGCTGTCATTCCAAGACGGGAAGCCATATGTATTGAACGAAACTAAGTGTTGACAAGAGTTTGAGTTGGCGGTGGAGGTGGAGGTGGCGATGGTCAATGTGGATTTTGGGTTTAAGGTGGGGATGTGTGAAGGTTGAGAGGAAGAAGATATCGGTGTGTGTGTGTTTTTATTTTTTATTTAATCATTTAATGTGATAAATGAAAAGTTACTCTTTTGCCATTTTTTAAAATATTAAAAATGTGATCAAAGTTAAATTTTTTGGTCAACCGACAGAATTATAGATGAAAATTGTCCAAAAGGACTTCACCTGCAATATTTGAAAATATTATGGTGACAACTGCAACAAATCAAAGGTTTGAGAAAAATCTGCTAATGTTTCAAATGTTTGGGATTTTTGCTGCAATTATTCCTAAAAATAAATATATAAGGAATTAATGTTATTAATTAATCATTAACAAAACTAAAATTAAATAAGGGTATATTAGGTATATAGCTAAATATGTATGGGTAAATTGAGTATTCAAAAGTTTCTCTCAATCCTCCCTTTTAGAGCATGTTTGCCCATGATTAAAATCCAATTTTAATTGAAAATATGACAGTTATTGGGTCCCACTCGTCTAATAAAAGTCAACAATAAAGGCTAATTTTTCAATTTTAATCTCTACCGAACACGCTCTTAATATATTGTAGATGTAGATAAAGTCGCTAATCTCCTTTAAAGTATAATAAACAAGGATTTTATTACTTGTACATCAAAATAGTACACAAGTGATTATAAAAAATGACGTGGAGAGAAAAAATTGAATAAAAAAAGTTGTTGTGTTTAAATTGGCAAATGATAGAGCGTCATGCACATTATATATTTTTTTATGTAAATCTTGATATACATGTAACAATAATCAATAAATACTAACGGTCCGTTTGATAGGTAAATATAGAAAAGAATTTCAATTCCATATTAGTTAGAAAATAAAAACTCACCAAATTTAGAGTATCTCTAACAGACTCTTTAAACATGAGATGCTCTTTATTTTAAAGAGTCAACATGTAAAATCATGCTTCAATAGACTCTTTAAATTAAGATTTTAATTTAGAGAGTGGGTTTGGCTCTCCAAATTTGGAGAGCCAATCTCACTCTCTATAATTAAATGCATTCAAAAAGTTTCAATTTTCAATGTAGAAAAACAATAAAATAATCTATAGAAAAACTAGTTAAAATAAAAGATAAAGAAAAATAATAAATATTTTTTGGGAATAGTAAATTTAAGTGTTAAATATAAAGAGTTTGTTGGAGTACATCAAAATTTTAACTCTTTAAATTTATAGATGCTCTCCTAATGATAGAATATGCTCTTTAAAAATAGAGAGTCTCTTGGAGATGCTCTTATGAGAATTCATTTTCCATGAAAACAAATAAAATGCAATTTAAAGTGTTTGTATCTCGGAATTCGATTTTTATTTCCACGTTTGATTGTTAAAATGGAATTCGTTTTTCTCCCCATTTTCCATGGAAAATTAGGCAATCAAAACATGGCCCAATTAGAATTTAATCAAATAAACAAACAGGCGCACAACTTATAATTCGTATCCTATTAATTGTATACTTTTCCTGCCAAACAAGTTTGAGTTTTTCTCTGCAACTGTTCGTTTTTCATTGTTAGGGTTCAAAATTGGGCTGAGAAGAGAGTAAAATCAAAAGAATGTATTTTTCGGGGGATCCATCGAACCGGAAACGGGTTGATTTAGGAGGTCGGAGCTCCAAAGAAAGAGACCGCCAGAAGCTACTGGAGCAGACCCGCTTGGAGCGGAATCGCCGACTCTGGTTGCGTCAACAGAACTCTGCTGCCATTAAAATTCAGGTCTTTTTTTCTTTTTTTTGTTTCTTCTTTTACATATTTTACTTTGATGCGCGATCACGTTGAATTATTTGTGTTTTAATGTTTCGTATGAGGTGATTTTGTGGAAGAATGGACTTTACTCCTACAGTTTTTTTCCAGATTCTTCTCTTTAAATTTAAAGCTGTTTCTGAGCTTAATTATTATGGAAAAATGCATTGTCAAGAGGAGAAATGTATTGAGAGACGACAGATTGATGGTTTAATAATGTTAAATTTTTATTTTTTTTACGGCTCCATTCTTTAACAGCTCAAACTTAAGTACTAGGCATCGACCTAGAAATGGAAAATGCATCGTCAAGAGGAGAAATGTATTGAGAGACGACAGATTGATGGTTTAATAATGTTAATTTTTTGTTTTTGTTTTTTACGGCCCCATTCTTTAACAGCTCAAACTTAAGTACTAGGCATCGACCTAGAAACAAATGTGTTGAAGTGAAAGAAGCTTGTTGGTGCTTTCAGTTAAATTGATGAAGTGGATTTGTAGCTCTGGTAGTTGTATCTTTATCAATGTTTTAAGAACTAGCATCATTCCATGTTATTTATCGTGAAATAATTATTTATTCCATGTTGCAGTATTGATATGTAGAGCTGTCTGCATGATTCAGCCTCTGCCTCCTATATTCCTTTCTCAAAGGGGCACGGACCATTCTTTATGAGCAACTCCCCAGAAACCACTTTCCTAAAGTTTCTTTTCCTCTCTATACCAATCCAAAAATCTAAAGTTCCTATTTTTCAGAAAGAAGAAATATTTATCTAAACTTTGCAGTATGAGTATTTATTTATTAATAAACAAGTAGATTTTGTAGTACGAGTGAGCAATATAGCACTGCCACGCATGCATGGGTCTTTATATTGTTTAATTTATTCATGATCTGATTTCAATAATTGGAAGTCCTAGTTCATTTTCGTAGGTTGTGCTTTAGATTTAAAAGTATTTTCCTGAGCTATATTGAAACTTTTGCACAATTGTTGTTCTGAATTTATATTTCTACTGACTTATTGAGTGAGGCTCTTATTTTGTCTTGGGATTTCAAAATTAAATGCATTATCTTAGGCATTGGTTGTCATTTTTAAAAGGGACATGAGAAACAAAGAAACTTCTCATATACATATTTTTTTGAAGTTTGGAACTTGACTTGCTACGAGTTACAGAAATGCTTTAGAGGAAGAAAAGAAGTCGAGGCGGAACGTTCCAAAGTGCGAGACGAGTTTTTTCTTACTTTTGGGCAGTCTTGCGAAGACGTTAGCAGGTACTCTACTGGATCCACATTTTTCTCCGAAGTTTTTCATATTCATGCTCCAAAGTGGTGCATTATCTTTGTAATGCTTTTATTTCCCGTTGTTGTGCCATCTCTTCCTGTAATATTTATTGGTCTGTTAGTGCTGTCAAAAATCTGTTTGTTTCATATTTTTCGTTTATTATATGCATATTCAGGCAGTGCTTTGGTCCAGATTCGGATTTTCTCCGCCAGCTGCTTTTCTTCTTTAATCCAAAGCATGCTGCTGATGTTTCTGCCCTTGTGGAGACATGCCGATTGCTTCAAGAATTTGTTCAAGATAATGGTGCGTGTCCTGGTTCTGTCACGCGTCTTACAAATGTTGTCTGCATTGAAGATTTGATATATTCAATGTTATTTAGGAGACACTTTTAACAGGCTTTTGCTTTAAGATTGCTTTTCTCCCCCTTCTTTTTATCCTTTTGAGATAAGTCCACTGAAGGACAATCAATACTCTTATGCTTTAGCATTGTATCTGTTTTGATTCATGGCAGAAATTTTACAGTTTGCATTTGGTTGCTGTAGTTGGACTGTACAGAAATTTTCTACTTTATTGTATAGGTTAACAATTTGCACATGCGTTGTCAAATTTGGTTGCACATGCAGCCATTTTGTTTTGCGGTGCTATGCATCGTTAAATTTTATTTTATTATTCTGATTTTTTCTATTGTTGCTTGTCCCTATCTATTTGCTTCAGTACTTGATCTTGTTATTGAAACTACTTATCTTTCCACAGGAAATGTAGTGGGCCTCTTTGCAGGCACAGACTACTCTTGTAAACGTGGTCTGGTGGATTACAGAGTTAAGCATCTTGTTTATGCTTGCATCCGGGTGCTCTATGAAAACAGGTTCGTTTCAATGTACCTTTTTGTTTCTTTGTAGGCACAGTAGGTTAGAGTATTTATTTTTTTGGATCTTACGTTCTCCCAAATTCTCATCCTGCTATTCTTATGAATTATTTACACTTGTAAATAAGGAAGCTGTCTGTACTCTGCTGTAATGATAGGATGGAAGTTGATTATAACCTTACATTTTGTAGTTCTGTAATTTTAAGTTGAAATCAAATCTGATTGCTTGAAATCAACAGTGCATTTCTTTTATGATCATAAAAAGACATCACATTGTCAGCTCAGTTCCTACCATAACTAAATAAAGGATTATTCCTTTTCTGAAAATCCTTGTCATGAGTTCAGATAATTTATTTATGGGTACATCATGGTCAAAATGGTGACCCAAAATGACCAATTAATACCATCTGTGAGAAAATCCATGATTAAGATATAAGATTGACTCATCCAATTCCAAATTAATGTCTCTTTGCATCTTGGTGGTCAATGCCAAAAGAGCCTTGAACAGATCAATGCGTGTGATTTTCTGTAAATAAACCTCTTCTCAACTTTCAACGGAGCTTCTGTATGGAATATAAGATATTTTGCATGTCTATATGAAGAATATACTATGTTTTCAGAATCCTTTCGTGTCATATACATTATTGTAATGACAAGACAAGAGCACCTATGCTTATTTGCTGCCAAAATCTGGTTTACTCTTTTTCATGTTTGTTTTTTCATTATTAGTCTTGACTGGAGTCTGGTGCATGCTTTTATGAATATTCCAATATGGATTAATCAGGGAATACATTAAAAACTTGAATATATTTAGCTTACGAGTACCTTTCAAAAAATATTTAGCTTACGAGTAACAACAAATTCTAGAATTTCAGTTTAAATGGAAAAACGAATGGCATCAAGATGATATCGTAATCTTAAAACAGAAGGAATGGAAAATATAGAGAAACAGACTTAATTCGATTGAGTCTTGTTTTTATTATCAAACCACCAAGCAGGTGAAATATTTATTAATACTGAAAAGTAAAAGGAAATTCACACTTGGGAGGAGGCATATAACCTAACCTCCAACTAATGAAAAATGGTGTAGAAAATTTAAACAGTCTATAGGGCTGGGAGCTAAAGAGAGAAAAAATATTTTTTATATTTCTTGCTCTTGTCATACTCCATGTCTTCACGCGCTGTGTAAATTATTTTGTTGGTTTGTGGCCACTCTCATAATCGCTAAAATTGTCAACATCAATGTCTGCCCATAAACCATCTTTGGAAATTTGAGGATACCTTATAAAAAAGAGGGATCCAGGCCAAATTCTTTTGCCCAAAACAAAGGTTCATAAAGCGAAGAAAAGGGCTGCATAGAGACTCAATGGAAGTCTTTTTTACTAGCTACTCAATATCAACTGTATAACTATGAAGTATATTATCACCAAACACGAACAGTAGAGCAGTTTAAGGAGTTGTTTTATTTGACATTGTATACTTGGTTTAATGCTGTGGCTATTAGGCATATAGATGGGCTGCCCAATTTTTGTTGTTTCCTTTCTGATTTGTATTGATGATACACATCCTGTGCATCAACTTTGATTAATATAATATTCGATTACCTTTCAAAAAAAAAAAATATTATCAATGCACCAAATGATGAATTAATTTTGTTCAATATGTTTCAGGTAGTGTTTTGTAAACTGGAATGTGTTTTGCATCCACTGCAATCGATAATTTGAACTAAGATTTGGCACTCTGCTGTGCAACCATGAACTTATCTCTTTCAGTCTTTTGGTTTTCATAGATATCAGTTCAAGGATCAACTATGTTTGGCATCTGAAAAGTCCAATACCTCAGCAAACGTCTTACTGAAGGCAATAATTTTATTAATTGATCAAAGTTTTCCCTGGGCTTGTAATACAATCAGCTATCTGTTGCGCAGAAATATATTTTCCTTGTTCAGAGAGATTATTTTAACTGGGAAGGTACATTTCCACTCTGATTGCAAGTCATAAACATAATCTCTATTTATGTGTTCCATTCATAGAGGATATGCAATGAATAGATTCGTATTTATGGGTATGCACATATGGCTATATACTCTGTACTTCTGCATAAAATTTCGAAGCAATCTGATGGTCTTTCATCCTTTTTACTACATTTTCTTCTGGATTGGGGTCGGTTTATGTAGTGGATACATGTTTAAGGAAGGCATTTTTCATCCTTTTCATTCTCCAGTGCTTAATCTTGCGGATAGAAAAGTAAGAATGTAAATTGTTTGCTTATAATTAATGCTATGCATTTTATGATGGCTTCTGGATGCCTTCTACGATGCAAACTGCACCCTGGTCAACACACTTGAAGAATGAGAATTACCTAGACTCGAGACTAAAGACTTGAGGCTTATCTAGAATCAAGACTAGCATGCTTAATTATTGAAAAGTTCTAATTTCCATTAAATGATGCACGTCACCTCACACAATAAACAAATAATGCGTTTTGAGCAATTAACTTTGGCAGAGTAAAACTTGGTTTTACTTTGTACTGATAAGTATGTCTTCGATGATATTACATGGATTTAGATTGGGTATTTCAAATCTATTCGTGTGGAGACAGAATTCAAATTACATGTGGGTTAATTAAGTATACACAAATGCTCATAGGTGTGCTGTACTGTGTTGCGTCATGACGTGGTGTATGAGGACTGGGATCGCCACTATCAGTATGATGTGTAGATCAGCAATGTAGTATGATATTTGATAGCTGTGACTTTCTTGAGTACAAGTCTCAATAGGGACTCATATGTTGATAGCCATTCCAGATATTTGAGCCTAATGTATTATTTTCTTTTCGAATTGGTATAGTAGCCTGACGTAAATTTATGGCCCAACATTCCTTTTATTTTAGTTTAAACCGAATTCTCTTGCTAATAATCGTCCAGTTCTTTGATTGCTATTTTACCTATAAGAGTGCTCGGATTGTAGGGGTAGTTATGTATCGATTTGATCTGAGATCTACTGTAGCTGTCATGAATAACGATAATGATGTGATTTAATATATTTAGGAAAATTTTCAAGGTTCCATTGGGATTGTCTCTTCGTTGGAGCGTGTTCTTGCCCATATCATTTCTCACGTGGGTATGGGAACGTGTTGTTGTCCAGATATTGATCCTTGCTGGAGTTTCTCATCCCAAATTTTTACATTTCCATTCTTGTGGCGGCTCTTTCCACACCTCAAAGAGGTAGTTTAAATCACCATTTTGTATTACAATTTAGTTTCATTATCCTTGTTTAGGAAATACAGGATTCTGGATGTGGTTGAATATGTTCCATGTTTAAAGAGAAAAAATGTTGAAGATAATATCTGCCGAACCTATTCTATTGAGGGGGTATATATTTCTTGTTTATAACTGTGAAACAATCTTTGTCTGTATCTGCGGTCCATGATATCAGCATCTATGATTGTACTATGACCACTTATTTTATTTATTTTATTTCCATTTACAGATTTTTGCAACACCAGGGTTAAGTCAACATTATGTCCACCAGATGGCGCTTTGTGTGAAAGATCATACTAATGTTCTTCCAGCTGATATATCAAGTGACTTTCCTGGTTATGCCTGCCTTCTAGGAAATCTATTGGAAGCTGCTGGTGTTGCTTTTACTCAACCAGGTTCATTTGATTGGGTAAAGAAGTTTTCTGTTTATTTTCTCTGTTATCTTTCTTTTTCCTTTTGTACTTGCTCTGTTCAGTGAAGAAATCCCCTGTGATTCACTGGCACACTGGATGCTATCTGATCTTCACTTTCCATGATTACTCTTGTTGTCAAGTGAATTATTTTGAAACTTTCTCCACTAATTGGGTTCATAATATAATTCTCACTTGTGTCTCAAAAATTGAGTTTCAGACAATAATTGTTCCTGGAATATTCACTAATTTGTTTATAGTAAAATAAATCCCCTGCAATTGATTGTTCCAAATTGTCATTTTCATATGGCATAATGATTAAACCACACACGTGCATTTCATGTGAGTTTCATCAAAACCATAAAAAAGGTTGCAAAAGAGAACGCTATGGAAGTTGAATGATTGAATTATTAGGAGCCAGTTGTTTAGTTCGTGTTCCAAACCTTTGAAGCAAGGGGGCCAAGTGATTGCAAATGAAGTTCGTACAACAGTTATAGGATAATGCTCACGAGAAATATGCCTACAATGTGCATCAATAGTATTATTGGATCACTTGATCTAAAAGCTTTGTTAGATATGATCAATCATTTATCACTTAAATATTATCTTAAACACAACCTCTCATTTGATTCTTTTTTCAATATAAGCCTTACATATGCATAAGTTTTAATAAATGGGAGGCTTCGATCATGCTATTGCACCTCTTGATCTTAAAAGTTTAAGCAGTTAGACATGGCCACGTATTTATCATTTAAATACTATCTTCATCAAGAAGCTAATAATTTTCATTGCTTGAAGTAATTTATTGTCTTATCTCGTCATCTATGAAAATGACTAGGAAAGGCTTAAGCTGAAGCAGCATAATGGGAGTATGGACAAAATAACAGCTGGGGAGTCCCTAATATCTCTATTGTTTGGGCAGTGCCTAACATGTTGCCTTATTGTCGATTCATTTCCTTTTTCCCTCACACGTACTTGCCAAGATCCCTCTACAAACGGTGTAGATCCTGACTAAGTTTAGTTTTAGTGTCTTTACAGGAAGGGAATAATTATAATTGTGAAAATAAATGATGATAAAGTGGATGCCTAAATTATGAATGGAGAACAATGCTGGGAATAATGTTACTTCAACCAATTTCAAGTTATTTCTTTCAATCATGCACTCAAGCTCCTCCTCCGTCTTCGTCTTTTTCCTCCTCCTCTTCTTCTTCTTTTCTTTTCTTCTTGAAATTCCACACAGTCAGAATTGGAACCAGAGCACTGCAGAAAATACCACTCACAGTCATCATCACTTGGGCAGTCTATGGAGGATGTGAAACATGCCATGAACGGTAACTTTGAACAAGGTCCTCTATAGAGTGTTTTAGTCTGAGAAACACTTGTACAAATTTACGTAAAGCAGGAAAGAGTCTCTCTTTTATATTTGGGCCAAAGAGCAAACAAGTGCATGCCCCTTTATTAAACTTTATTGTCTTCCATGAATAAACTATGTGCAATTTATTATTTATAGTGCCTTACCATTATTTTGCCCTTTATTTTGGGCTTGTGTTTGCATCTGTAATACAAGTTATTTTTTTTAATGTTTCTTGAGTTAGTACTTAGTATTATATGTCAATGATTTCAGTAATGATTCCTAGAAGATTTTTGGTACATCCTCGCTTCCTTTTTTTCTTTAAGTTGTACCGTATCAGATTATCTTGAACTTCAATATTTTTCTCTAATTAGCTATAAATTTTCTCTGTTGGGATTTTCTGATTCACCAGGCCGTAGATTTTGCAACTGTCGCAACATTTTTGTTGCAAGCAATTCCTCCTATCCAAGCATCAAATCAAGGAAATAATGGTGTGTTCTCATAGCATACTGGAGTTTTCTTACATTTTTGTTTACTGATAACATCAATTTCTGAGCCATTAATTATTTGACATTGTTTACGAATGAGTGAGATAAGGCTTAGCATATGTTTGGCTCATGTTTAAAAACTGCTTATGTTTACTCAAGTCGCTTTTTATCTGCACATTTTGAGGACCTACAAGTATTACCCACTTATCCACCACTCGTTTATATCTATTTATAATTTAAATTTCTTATAAACACTTCCCAAGCATGCTTTTAGTTGAGTTCAATTCTTAACATATGAAATTGCTTGTGCATGCAACTCTACTTCAGATTCCAGAATGGGTGAAGATGAAATGCTTGGTGGTGATGATCTAACAGATATAGAGTTGAATAGAGATTTGGAACAACAGATTTCCAGCGCAATAGATCCACGATTTCTTCTACAGTTGGTAGGAAATCTTGTTACACAAGTTGCAGCAGATGGCATGCATTTGATAGTAAAAATAAGATACTCTCTTTTTTTTACTCTAAAGCAATGTTTTTTATGCTTTTCTTGAGCAGACAAATGTGCTTTTGGGAGGGTTTTCACCAGCCAGGGGAAGCCCTGATGATAAGGAGGTGGCAGCTGTGGGTGCAGCTTGTGCTTTCTTGCATGTGACTTTCAACATTTTGCCCCTTGAGCGTATTATGACTGTACTAGCATATAGGACAGAACTGGTTCCTGTACTTTGGAACTTCATGAAGCGATGCCATGAGAATCAGAAGTGGTCATCCTTGTCCGAGCAGTCAGCTTATCTGCCAGCAGATGCACCTGGTTGGCTATTACCCCTTGCTGTTTTTTGCCCTGTTTACAAGTAAGACGTTTTAGTTTTAATTTGATATTGTACGTGTCCTGTGGTAGCTTACTTGTGATGCAAGTTGAGCAGATAGTGTTATCTCCTCTTTTGTTTGCCCAGGCACATGCTAATGATTGTCGATAATGAGGAGTTCTATGAACAGGAGAAACCACTATCACTGGTGGACATCAGATGTTTAATTGTCATCTTAAGACAGGTAAACTCTAACCTGGATAGGCATGCTAATGATTGGTACAGACTACACAGCACGGATGCAGACTTGGGACATGAACACTCGACACATAATTTTACAAAGTAGGAGACAAATATATTGAAGACACTGTAATATTATACATTTATTCTTATGCTTTTTTATTTTTAATAAATTAATACTTACTTTTCAGCTGTAAGTAAAATCTTTTGAATTTAAGGAGTGGCTATTTGTCGTATTAATGTAAATTTGGTTGTACCTTGTATTACTAATGCTATTCATGTCAAAAAGTGCATATGGTACATCAAGTTTGTACAATTTTTTCTCACATTATTTTGACTTAATTTCTTATTCCAAAATTTACAAAATGGTTCTTAGTTCTTACCATGTTCTTGGCATATCGGTGTCGTGGCCCTTTTGTATCTGAAATTTAAACATGAAAATACAGACACGCCTTGTGATGCGTCATACAATGTCCCTAGATTTTAGGATTAGACACGTATCTTGGCGCATCGATGTCTGATATGTGTTGGAGACCAACACTCCACTCTAGGAGGAGATCGCGCTGTCATTCTACTCTAGGAGGAGTGTCTATGTTTTATATTGTGCAGACTGAAAATTAAAAAGATTGTAACCTTGAGAGGTTGCTCAATTGGTCAGACGTAGCTGACTTCATAGATGTTTAGACATTGTTTTGACACAGGAGCTTAAGGTGGCATACCAATCTTTATATAAATGTTTTCTTGGAAAATGACGACAAGAAAAAGAAATCCTTTCAGGGAATTTTTTCTAGATTCCACTCCATCCTGACAAATATGCCGCATCGTATGGTTAATGACATGTGAGATGAATGAAGGAGCCTGAAGGCTCGTAGAAAAAGGAAAACATCTTGCAAATGCTAGCTGCTCTGGGCCTTCAGATGAATAACTGTCATCTAGGAAGATATTCATTGCTAAATCTGTTACGTTGACCAACCGGAAAGAAGAGTGTTTCAAGACTAATTATTGTCATTTATGCGTATAATGTGGCTCTATTGGAGTGTACACTTTATGTTACTGTGGTTAGGTTGACTTTTACCAGGTTATCAGTCAAATATTCTAAAAAATGTAGTCCTAATGCATGCAAAATGGTGCCTGATACAGCTGAAAAGTGTATTAGCATCTAATGTTACTTCTGTTTCAGTTATTATTGCAAATAAAAAGGTTTTTCAGTGACATAATTGTAATGCATGGATTTACTCCTTGTCTAGGCCTTATGGCAGATTCTTTGGCTGAATTCCGTGACAACACCTAACTTCTCAAAGTCAGAAGATGGTGCGTCTGCTATGAAGAGGCACCCCATAGAATTTCTTCAGCACAGGGTTTGTGTTGTTGCTTCTGAGCTTCTATCACAGGTACATGGGATCACATGCTAGAAGTTCTTTATGTATGATTGTTATTCAAAATCAAATGTGAATATTTTTCTGTAAGTCTGAGCCTAAGTAATGTAGGACTAGGTAATATTTCCAACAAAATTGCCCTAATATGGAAATTATTTTTAGTTGCAAGATTGGAACAACAGACGAGAATTTACACCCCCTAGTGACTTCCATGCTGATGGTGTCAATGATGTATTTATTTCTCAGGTAATAGTTCTTTTTAAAATTTTGATTTTCTAATTGAGTCTTCGGCTAACAGACATTCTGAATTACCCATTTCCAGGCAATGACAGAGAATACAAGAGCGAATGACATACTGAAACAAGCTCCCTTCTTGGTGCCGTTTACAAGCAGAGCTAAAATATTTAACGTGAGTGGTTGATCCATTGCAACTACATTTTTAGTTTTGTTCTTTGTAGCTTGATTCTTGAATATTGACGCATAAGATGCATGGTTTGCCATCTAAATTATTTGGTTAATTTGACTTCTAGTTCTCCATAAGTTAATGGTTAAATTGAACTTTGCAGTCCCAATTAGCTGTCTTGAAAGAAGGAAATAGTTCTCATGGTATTTTTACAAGGAACAGATTCAAAATAAGAAGAGATCATATTTTGGAAGATGCTTTTAATCAATTAAATGCATTAGCTGAAGAAGATCTTCGAGGAGTGGTGAGTCTCTATTATTATCTCTGCCAATTTTGTACTTCAGCTCTGAATATATGCTCTTAGGGTCCCTGCCACATATATACCATCAAATACACGCGCGCGCGCACACAATCTTTTCCTTTTTCACCAAATATACATATATTCTTTGTCTATATCTTTCCTTTCTATTTGATATAGCTTTTTCTTTGATGTATCCAGATTCGTATAACTTTTGTCAATGAATTTGGTGCTGAGGAGGCTGGCATCGACGGTGGTGGAATTTTCAAAGATTTCATGGAGAATATTACTCGAGCAGCATTTGATGTTCAGTATGGATTATTTAAGGTGGACATGTTTCTGCCACCCTGTCTCTGCTCTTTATGTGCTTGTATGTTTATTAATCTGCCAATTGCTCTCACCGATTTGAGAAATAAAATATGCAACTGAAAGAAATAGTACTTGCAATAAAATACAGAATTTAGCACGGAGCTGTTCTTCAGTATGCACAAATGTGTGAGGAATAACTAGAATGTACTGATGAGGACAGCTCTTGGTCCAGCATAATCAGAAACTAGGTGGTGGAAACCAAACAACCATTGCACAAGCAGTTGTACATGAACAGACACTTAACATCTTATTTAAGAGATCTGTGGAGATATACTCTTTCTTTACGCAAAAAAAATAAAAAAATAAAAAGCAAACTGAAAAATCTAATTAAGAAAGATTAATTGTTTGTTACTAGCAAACCAAAAAGGGAATGTGAATCCCATGATATGCAACTGTGGAGAACCTCTAAGAACAAATAATTGAGACCCTCCAAATTGTTTTTTTGTTACTTTTCCATTACAATATGTTGTTCATTCAAGGTCACTGCCACCAATATAGCTATAAGAGAGGCATCCTTCAGTAGGGTAACCTAATTCAAAAGGTCAACTAAAAGGTTGTTGAGTTTGGATGAAATATGATCATATGTTCTCTGCTGTCACCTTTTTTTTTTTTTTGGGTGAAGTTTTTGGATTGATGGCAAGATCTTGCATTTTTAGATTCATAATTTGTCTATTAATAAAATTTTCATGCCGACATTTGTTACTGTTTTGATAGATTTTCGTTTACATCCTAGAGGATAGTGTCATTGTCATTTTTGAAGAGAGGGCCTTGGTACTTTCTCGTTGCCGTAGGTTGATGGTTTTCACCAGATGTAGCTTATTGTGATTTCATCTTTGTTCTAAATTTTTCTATTGTCAACTATCCCATATTCTATTAAAAAGGATCTGCTTTCGGTTGAAAACTTTTTTAATTATTTGACATACTATGTTAGATTAAGAATCTGAAGTTGCTCTTCAACAAGAGGTGTCAATCCGGGTGGGCCCACGGTCCCGGGTCGATCCGGGCCGGTTTTCACGGGTCGGCTGGCCCGTCCGTCTTGACACCTCTATCTTCAACTATATAAGCCCAAGACCCAAGCAAGAGAATTTTCTGAGGTGAGTTCAATAAATTGGTTTAAATCCTGTTAGGAGTTAAATTTCAGCCCAAGACCCAAGCAAGAGAATTTTCACAAATTGTATTCATGTAACTCACCTTATCTTCTACATCATGACAATATTTAGGTTCACACTTGGGCCTTATGATAAGATTAAAGCTAACACTTAACCTTGAGGGGTTGCTCAGTTAGTCAGGCCTTGGGTTTGCTCCCCAATGGTCACCAGTTTGAGTCTCCTCAGGGCCACTGAGGTGAGTATCCGGCCGTAAACTTCAGGGCCTCGTGGAATTAGTCGAGGTGCGCGCAAATTGGCTCGAACATCCACGGTTATCAAAAGAAAGATTAAAGCTAACACTCAAATTAGCGGCTTTTTAAGTCTAGGCAACGTTAACAACTACATAATCTGTTGGAAAAGATCATGGCTAGATATTTCTAGTAAAATTTGTATCAACAAAGTAAATAATGATATTCTATTTAGAAGTACTATTGTTGTAGGCAGTATGAGGAAACTAACCCACACTTTTACTATGCCAACTTGAGATATAGATGCTTTTTTTTATTCATCTGGTTGCTCTGTGTCTTTATGGGGTTTTTGATCTATACTTTCCATTGCTGGCTTAACAAATCTAGGAGACAGCAGATCACCTCCTCTATCCAAATCCTGGATCTGCACTGACACATGAACAACATCTTCAGTTTTTTCACTTTCTTGGGACTGTCCTTGCTAAGGTATTGTTGTGCCCTTAATTCGTTTTCAGCATGTTATATTTTCTGGAAATTGGTTGTAAATGCATACTTTGTCTTCACTTCCTTATGAAGCAAGCCATTAAATGGTTGCTACCGCTATAATGTAACCCCATAGAAATCATGGTTCCGGGAGTGGTAATTTTTGTGGCATTGCGTGTTTCCTTCTCGCTTTTTGTAGCCATGTAGCTTGTGATTTTGCACCTCTAAGAGTGGCATTTATCTAAATTCATAAATTTGTCTATCGATGTAAACCAATTTGATATTTCAAATATCATGGAACTTAATTGAAGCAGGTTACAAGTTCCAATAACAAAGGGGTTTCTGTACTCTGTTTTGACTTGCTGTTATTGATTTCTATGGATGTCAAATTTTGTTTTCCTTCTTTCTATCCATTTGAGTTATTCCAGTGTTATGTGTTGCATATAACATTGCACAGTTCTCTGGTAGAACTCTAAGTTGTAGGCCTAAAATGTAATTTCATGTTAATATAGTTGATCTGTAGTGAGAAAGAGGTTAATAGGTTATTGAACTATATGTGATGATTGGATGTTGCTTACTAATTTCTTGTAACTGTCTTGAATTGCTTTGCATAATTGGTTGCTATGATTGAAGATGATATTTGCCCATAAATGGCACTTCTATGTTTATTAGCGTATTAAGGTTTTTGCTTCTTACTCCTTTGTTTTCTAAGAATCATGTCATTGTTATTATACTCCTGTCGTTATGAGCCATTTCCAAACGACATACTGCTTAGAAATTTATGCCCTCGAATAGTAGTTTATCGGCTTCTGCACTAAGGACTTTTATTCCCTGTAGTACTTTATTATTGGAGATAACTTCCATTTATTTTTGTATGTAATGTTTCTTTTATTCCCTGTACATTATTATTGGAGATAAATTCCATTTATTTTTGTAGGCAATGTTTGAAGGGATTCTGGTTGATATACCATTTGCAACATTCTTTCTAAGCAAATTGAAGCAAAAGTAAGGTTTTCTTTGCTGCTCGTTTTTATTTTAATGCTTCCTTGCTATATATAGTTTTATAGCCATCTTATGAGTTCTAACTGATGATATTGTTGATTTTGCCTAGGGAATAATACTTGTGTTCTAGTACACAAAGTTCAAGGAATTTCCAAAGCTAAAGTTAAACACAAAAAGACTTGTAATTGAAGTTTGGCTTCCAGTCCCCAAGAAAATGATTTATATAACTAACTCTCCTAGAAAATTCATGAATTTTGCAGTATCAGTTAAGTCAGATTGATTATTGAAAGATACTCTTATTACCTTGCAAGTTTGGTCTTTCTTTCACCAATTCTTCTCAATCATTTTCAAAATAATTTTAGTTATTATATTGTAGTTATGATATTTGGTGATACATCTATTACGTTTTTGAGACTGTAAACCGTTCGTCCTGGTTACTCATAATAGTAAGATATCAATGCTCTCCATATACTCAAAGATGACACATTTCTGAGAACCAGGTGCATGCACGTGTGGATTATTTGCAGTTGAGAAAATTTATGGTACATGCAGACGTATGGTAGAATTATGGATCTTATAGTAGATGATCTTAATGAAACACATTAACTCAATAAAATAAGTCAACTATAATATTTAGGTTTTCGTTGATGTATTTCATGTTAGCTTAATTAGTTTTTGCTGTATTTGACATATATAACATTCTCTAGATTTGGCTATGCCGCATTAGCCTAAACAATTGACCTTTTATCTGTGGGTTGTCATTATCTACATTAAATTGTGGCAAATGTTTATTTTTGCTTCTTAGGTATAACTATTTGAACGACTTACCCTCCTTGGATCCAGAATTATACCGTCATCTGATTTTCCTGAAGGTGACTTTTCTTTATCTCCTTCATCTTTACTTCTTTGTTTAATACCAGTGTGGTAAATGCTTAAATCGAATGAAGAGAAGTAATTTATGCTTGCTTTGCCCAAAACAGTAACAAAGTTCATTTTCCCACTTAACTGACCATTTTCAATTCACAATTTTCACAAATTTAGGTCGTAAAATGTCCATAGAAATAGGGGGAAAAAGAAAAAATAAAATAAAATAAGCATTCTTAAAAATAAGCATTCTTCTCCATCACTTTTGAAGAGAGAGGCTATTTTTTCTGGATATTTGTTTCAAGAGAATGGAGCTAATGGTACGCAGTTCTTAAACCATGTCGAAGTTTTCAACATCCATGCTACTCTATTAAGAATCTTGTTTTTTTGGACTTGACTTCATGTTCTTCTGAAAGGCTATGAATGTTGGGGTTTCTGGAATTCAGAACAATAGAATGAACACTAAAAGCACGAGAAATGAGCTCTCTGGTGCAAGGTTTTGTTGGCAGTTATCCACCATTTAATTTTGAGAAATAAATGAAAATCAAGATTTTATTTCTCTCCAAGTGTGTGTTATGCACATGTGTCTAAACCATACTGATCCCTCCAGTCGCTCTAAAAGAGAGCCTACAATTTATGTATCCAATAAAGAACTAGTGAGTAGTGACTGTTATTTTGAATTTTGGTCAACGTAGTATGAAACACTTGGAGTCAGAAAATACTCAAAAAATATATATTTGGATGAATAGATGATGGTGACCTCCTTTTTATAAAGCATAAGCTATTAGAGAAAAGGAAAACTTCAGGTTTATTATTTCTGAAACACATATATATGTCGCGACAAAACTCTTCTTCCTCATCAGAGCTTGAAGAGTTGTCAGGTCAATGATAGAAATCCCCAGTGAAGGAAATCCTTTTGTGATATAAAAATAGATATATTAAATCTCTAGCTGCTTCTCATTCTGCACTCAATTCGATTATTTTCCAAATTCTCATTTTATTTAACTGCTTCTCCGTGGTCATTCACAGCATTATGAAGGTGACATATCAGAGCTAGAATTGTATTTTGTTATTCTTAATAATGAATATGGGGAGCAAACAGAGGAAGAGCTTCTTCCTGGTGGGAAAAATATACGAGTCACTAACGAGAATGTGATTACATTTATTCATCTGGTAGCCAACCATCGTTTGAACTTTCAGGTAGTAAGGGACTCTCTCTTTTCCCCTTGGTTATCATCTTTAATTTTTTAATAGCCATTTCCATGCCCTCACTGCCAACGTCCTCAACAACAACACGAGCACTCAGAAAATGAGAAATTGCATCAGTCTAAACTCAATAATCGATACATGCTCCAAGATTTTGTAAAATATTGACATTTTATTACTTTGAATTGTTCAGATACGCCAACAAAGTTCTCATTTTCTGAGGGGGTTTCAACAGCTCATTCAGAAAGTTTGGATCGACATGTTTAATGAGCACGAATTTCAGGTTCTTGAAATTATATTACTATATAGGAAGTTATGGTGAATGCGCGACTTGTATATCTCTATCAATTATTCACTGTTCTGCTTGTAAAAGTTGTAGATACCTCTTGGGTGGCAGTAGTGCTGAACTTTTCGAATAAGAGTTGGTAATAATAATTATGTTTCGTTTGCTGTCTTCGCTGATGTGAAACTGGATTCTGAAAGTAGATATCTTAATTTTGATGGATAATAAAGATTTTTTAAACAGATAAGAATGTAGACTCTTCATTTGTGCTTTGTGGACATACAAACCTGAATGGACACACTTGATTTACACCTATTTACGTTTTTAGGCAATTAAGTCTTGCACTTGAACTGAGTTCGTATGACTTAATTAAGTGATTAGAATAAAATGGGATGACCCAACCAAAAGCCAGTACTTGAGTTTTTTAATATCGTACCCGAAGATTCTTGGCATGTAACTTGTGCTCAACTCGAAAAAGCCGTAAATAAAAACTATAGCTGTTTGGTAATATTCCTTGGTAGAAGAGATAACTTGTGTTCTCTTATTTAACTTTTAGTTCTTCTTTTTCCTTAGCTTCTAATTTCTGGATCAGTTGATGGTTTTGATGTTGATGACCTTCGTGCTCATACTAATTATACCGGTGGCTATCACCAGGTAAACTGTTCTGCATTTTGTTTATACTGTGAGCAATTCACTTCATAACATTTTTTGATTCCCCAAATAATCTCGTCGCTTGAAATTCAATTCTTTCTCTTCTTGATTATTTCTACGGTCTAGTTAAGGAGATTTCTACATCATGGCACTTTCTTGTTTTGTGATTTGTAATTGAAAAATCTAATGGCTAAAATCTTGGATTGATCAAACCATATAGAGAAAATGGAATTGTGTTTTTGTCATATGAAAAATGTCGTGACCCCTTGTTGAAGGATTTTACGCCATGAAACAACAAACAATAAGAGCTGTCTTACAGGGAAGTAAGAATTTAAGATAAATCTCTATAATTCAGTAACTAGAAAATACTGAGTTTATACAAAGATCTTATGAGCATATAAAAAGTTTAATGAGGGCATTAGTCGCATAAAAAGGTTGAACAGAGAAACCACTACTTTAAACCTATTGTAGCCAAAGTAGGAATCTTTTCTTTCTTCGTCATTTCATGTATTAGAACTATCTTTATCTTTGATCCAGGTAGTATTCACCTGTACGTTCTTTTTCTGTTTTTAGTGAGTCGTTAATCACCTTGTACCCCATCGGCATTCTATGTCTATGATGACCCTTAGTACAGTTGTGTCTCTTTAATGCTGGTGATGAAGGAAACTGATTTGTTGAATACTTCCTCAGCCCCCCCCCCCCGGCCCCGCCCTGCCCCCGGGTATTACCTTTATCAGATAGTGATACATGTTACAAAAATATTTATTTTCTGGTGCTTATTTTTATTACTGTATGGATAACTAGCAATTTATTTGCAGGATCACTATGTGATTGAGATGTTCTGGGAAGTTGTCCAGAACCTTAGCTTGGCAAATCAGAGAAAATTCTTGAAGTATGGGTTGCCTTCTATTATCTGTTTCCATTTACCATTTAATATTTCTGTTTTTACAATAGTTGTATTAGGTTCAGAAACATTTTGGATTTTGAACAAGTTGTATTTGCTGCAGAAGTTAGTTTAATGAATTGCTCCTCTCTTTTAACAAGCTATTGAATAGTTTTGCTTGATTTTGTGAAAGTTTTTGTTTTTAGTGCTATGTTTGTTCTTCTTCACTCTTAAAGCACCATTTACTCTTAGGGCGTGTCTGGTAAAACTATGCAGTTTAATTCCGACCGTTGCTTAATTGAAAAAAGAACCGTTGCCTAATTTGTATTGCAAAAGGCTGACAACTTTGCAGGACACACAGGCGCAATTAAAGTTCAATTTCCCAGTTTGCCCTCCATTTTAATTTCTCACACAAACCTTACAAAATTCACTGAGGATTAAATGGTCCATTTTGTGCCTTTTCCACGCTCACACTTCTCAAGATAGCTGTCAGTGGGCCTTTTGATTTGACGCAAAAATTGATTCTGAATTGAGATAATCTCCCCCAGACACACGCTTAATATCTTGCATCACTTTCACCTTTCCAGTGCCATCTCAAGTCCATACATATATATTATTTATTTATTTATTTATTTATTTATTTATTTTAATTGTTTCTGGTCTTAGGTTTGTAACTGGCTGCTCTCGAGGACCTTTGCTTGGATTTAAGTATTTGGAGCCTTTGTTCTGTATACAGAGGTAACAATGATGCTGGTTATGCTTCTTATACTTCTGCTGTGCAGTATATGTTATGTAGTTAGGTCTCAGTTTCTTAGGATTTTCATTTTCCTTATCTGATAGGGCTGCTGGTAGTGCCTCTGAAGAAGCCCTCCGCTTGCCAACATCAGCTACTTGCATGAATCTATTGAAGCTTCCTCCTTACCGAAGGTTTGTCCAAGTTTAGTTACCCTTTTATAGAGTTCCGTGTCTCTAGTTTTAGGATTCCTTTCCCTTAAATTTGATGGACGAGTAACATTTGCATTACGGGGTCGTCTCATTGATCTGTCACATATACTCCAGATCATTTTGCTTAGCAAACTAATGTTCATTTGTATTCTGCTTCATACGATGTGTTTGCACATTTACTTTATTCTAATTCTTTCAGATGGATTTCCATTTCATATTCTCTCTTCCGTTATTGCAGAGATAATTTCTGCTATTGTAGATTGATGTTCAGTTTATATTCTGTGCTAGCTCTTTTATATTGCTAACGTTATTTTCGCTATTGTATTTATCCTGATACAGTAAACAGCAAATGGAACAAAAATTGTTGTACGCCATAAATGCTGATGCTGGTTTTGATTTGAGTTGATGGAGGTTGATATTTCCTTTCCTGCAAAAGAGTAATTTCCGGATTACAAAATTAATTCAACTTCTTGCGTCACCAGGCTTGATGATTTGGGTAGAGAGAAGTGTATTCCGTGTATCGTTGAGCGCGTTTAGTGGTTATGGGGGTGGAATGGCAAGATTGAGGAGGCCGTGTAGATAATATCACAAACTGCTTGCTGGAGTAGATGTATATAAGATGGGTGGGCATCTTTCATGTAAATCATCTTTCCATAGGTATACAGGAGCAGGACCTGCGCAAGTGGTCTTGTTGGGTTTCATTTTAGTTGTATCTTATATCAATTTATTGAACTTTGCGTATGATAACAACTTAATTTTTTTTATTTCTGTATTTTTCTATTTTAGTTTCTTTCTTGACTCATCATTTTAGCATTTTGAAAGAGGAGATAAAATATGATACATTTTCATTTTCTGCAAGCCTCATCCATTGCATCGTCTTAAATGTAAATTGGTGAATGATACATGTAAGAGATAAAATATGAATCTATCCACGTGTCTGTCATCTACAAATGCTGTCTTATTATTATTTCTGACACATTTGTTTATGCATGGACTAATGGACATTACAATATGTATTTTTATTTAATTTTTTGGGTTTATTACAACATAGTAGTATCCGATGAATATGTGGTTAAATGTTTCAATAATCATTTAACTTGTACGTTGGTCACGGTTTACTCGTTATACTTCAAAGTGCTTTATAGTGTTCAATGAACCTCTTCCGTTTGCACTTGATCCGATACCCTCAAATTTTTTTTTAAAATCTTATTCGTTGACGTGATTAACAAAAATTTCACATGACAAGTTATGGTTGTTAAAAAAGTTACAAGAAAACCAAACCAATGTTTCATTACTCGTTCAATTTATACTTGGTCATGGTTTTTTGGCTTGACGTCTCTCTTCCCCCGATTGTTCTCAAACAGTTGGACATGCACTTGCAAAAATGCAACGACTGGGATCACAGAGATACTGAATAGATGGTACAATTGGGAAATAGGGTTTTATAAGTAGTAGCTTATTGCATCCTTCTCAATAATCGTTTTTGTTTCAGTATACAATTTAGTTGTACGTGAGTGAGATTAATGAATTGGGGGCTAGGATTTTTTAGGGGAAAAATTGGGAATGCATTATTTGGACTTAAAAAAGTTTATGGGGCCGTGAAAGTTGCATTTCACAGGTGATCTCGATGAGTTATGGTATGATTGAGTTGTAATTTTTTTAATGATTATAACTTGTCACGTGAGGTTTCCATGCAATATGGTCAACAACAAAGGAGATTATAACTTGTCACGTGAGGTTTCCATGCAATATGGTCAACAACGAAGGAAATGAAATCCAACGGATGATAAATGAAGTACAATGTCTAAAAGATAGATAATTGGAAAGCATTTTGAAATATGAGGAGTAAATGGAAAAAGTTGACTGAGCACTGTGAAACACTTTAAAGTTTAGTGAGTAAACTGTGATTATAGTATAAATTGGATGATTTTTGAAATATTTAACTCACGAATATGTTATAGTACAGGCCTGTTCTCCTGCTCATGGTGGGCAGGAGAACATTTGCCCACTGACATGGATTTTTTTTCACCATCTTTCCGTCATTTTTACCCACCCCAAACACCCACCCCATCCCAGTTAGTGGTGGCAAATGAGCCGAGCGGCTCGTTGGCTCGCCCGCTCGGCTTGTACTGTTCACGCCCACGAGCCGTTTGGGCTCGTAAAAAAACGAGCCCGAGCACGAGCCGAGCGGGCTCATGGGCTAGATGAGCCGAGCCCGCTCGGCTCGTCACTGTTCACGAGCGGCTCGACGAGCCGCTCGTGAGACGAGCCCACGAGCCTGGCTCGTGGGCTCGGCTCGTGGGCTCGTCTTAGACGAGCCCAGCCTCAACCAGGTAATAATAAAAAAAAATAAATAAATAAATAAAAATAAAAGTGGCCGAAAATGCGGCCGGTGACCAGAACGGTCACTGGTTCAGTGACCGTTTGGTCACTTTTTTCCAAAAAAATTTTTTTTTTTTTTTCTACTTTTCTCCAATTCTTCTCCTATAAATACCCAACCCATTACAACATTTTTTTCCCACCAAACTTTCATTCTATACTCTCTACTCTACAATTTACAATTTACAAATCATTATCAACAATTCTATAATTCTCTTCTACATTTTTTTACATTATTATCTTCATTTTACAACTCATTTTATACATTAGTCAGTAGTACATAATCGTCATTTCTATATTTCTACATTCTATTTCAACAATTCACAAATGGATCAACGAGCATTTGTTGAAAACTTGTTCGGTATGGAAGGTGAAACACCTGCCCAAAATCAATTTGGGAATGAATTTTCCGGTCTCAACCAACTACCAATTCCAGAAGACATTGACGATTTCGACGTTCGTGAAGCCGATGCCGATCCGATTGATTTGGATGACGTTGATGTTGATCCTAGTGTTCCTATTGATTTGGAACAAGATGAAGAACTCCGCACTAAATATTCCCGATGCAAGAGGGAAGAGAAAGGGGAAGAAGCGAGGCAAAATGTTGGGACCATTTCAAATTGGTTAACACCGGTCGTGTGATCGATGGAGTTCCGAGAAAATAAAGCGATGTGTAAATACCGTCAACAACGACCGGCATGGCAAAAAAATTGGAACCACTCACCTCAACCGTCATTACAAAGCATGTGCGGCCAAACATGGGCTTCTTGAACGTGGACAAACGCAACTACAGTTTGGTACTAGTAGAGACGGTGCTACTACTTCGCCACTTTCTACGTGGATGTATTCGGAGGAGGAAGCACGAAAGGGAATGGTGAAGTTCGTTGCCGCGGCGGAGCTGCCACTAGCAATAGTGGACAACGAACATTTCGTAAAGTACGTCAAACAATATCTTCAACCAAGGTACGTTGGGGTAAGTCGAAATACTCTTCGTTCTAATACAATTGAATATTTTCTTAATTCAAAGCGATTATTGATTGGGGATTTAGAAAAATACGGGGGTGTCATATCTTTAACTTCGGATTTATGGGAAGGGATTAATAAGAGAGGTTATATAGCTGCAACTGCACACTATATAGACCCACTTTGGGTAATGCATAAAAAAATTATTGCTTTTAAAATAGTTGAGTATCCTCATAATGCTAACACTATATTTAATGCAATTATGTTAATAATTAAAGAATATAAATGCGAGAGTAAAATTCGTTCTTTTACTTTTGACAATGCTTCTGTAAATAAAGTAGTTATCGATAAATTGCATAGAGTACTTCAACCCGATTTTGGTGGTTATTTATTCCATATTCGATGTGTGTGCCATATTTTTAATTTAATTGTACAAGACGGTTTAAAACATGTGAAGGACGAAATTAGTCGAATTAGGAATGCACTTACGTATATCACGATTACACCTAGTAGAAAACAAGCATTTGAAGAATTTTGTGAACAAGTTGGGAACTCTAATACAAAAACTTTTATTACTGACGTAGGTCATAGGTGGAATTCAACTTACTTATTATTAAAATCATGTGAAGGTTTTGAACCGTTTATCACTGAATTTTATAACAATAGGCATATTAGAGACGACGACGATGATATCTTAAATGAATCCGATTGGAATACGGTTTTTAAAATTAAGAAATTTTTGGAAAGTTTTTATACGTCTACGAATATATTGTCTCGGTGTTTATTATCCAACTAGTTGCATGGTTCTTGAACGTCTTTATATAACTCGCTAGGGCTTTTAATAGATATCAAAATGACCCCGATTTTTATCTTTGTTATATATGCTATGGAATTAAAATTTAGAAAATATTGGGAAGAATTACCTATGTTATTTCCTTTAGCATGCGTCATGGACCCCCGATACAATTTATCGGGTACTAAATTTATAATTGACCAAATTTCAAATGCTTTAACTTTTAATATGCCTATTACTTATAGGAATTTGGAACAAACGTTAACTGAAATGTATGAATTATATGCTTCAAGAATAGGTACACAAGTTACTCGTGTACCTACTCCTCCTCCCACTAATATAAATGATGACGACGCTGAAGTAATTAATTTATTAGAAAACATAGACTCAATTAGATATGATTCAACTGCATATACATATGGTTCCTCTAGTAGTAGTAGTATGTCTTCCACTGCATGTACTCAAACTTCGAGTAGCTGTCCATATGCGTTGCCATCTGAATTATTTGATTTCTTTCGTTATACTATGCTTAGTAACAAATCAGTTAAGAAATATTCAGTAGATGTAATCGAATTCGCGAAATAATGAACGTCGATGGCCAATTGTTTCTGCAATTGCAAAAGATCTACTAACACCTCCGGTTAGCACTGTAGCTTCGGAGTCTGCTTTTAGTGCAGGGAAGAGGGTTCTCTCTGAAATTCGAAGTCGACTAAAAGAAGATATTTTGGAAGAGTTAATGTGCGTGAAGGATTGGGAAGACGCTAATTATCGAATTCAACATAAATATGCCGAAATTGCATGTAATCAAGTAAGTGATATTTAATTTCAATACATTCATTACAAAATTTTATTTTCATACATTTATAATTTTTTAAAAAAAATTGTACACGTAAAAAGTTTTTCGTGTACAATTTTAACTCCGCCTACACGAAATTGAAGTAGTCGGTCCCAAGCCCGGATAAAGGAGGAGGGTTTATCTTTTTTTTTTTTTTAAATAAATGTATATTTACTATTTTAAAAATTATAAATGTTTTGACGAACCCCGATAAATGTTTTGGAAAATATATATTTAAAAAAAATAGAAAAAATAGACTTGTAGTAGTAGCGTTATTTATTTATAATAAAAAAAAAAGTGCGAGCCGAGCTTAAGCTCGGCTCGCCGAGCCGCTCGCTTTGGGCGAGCTCGGGCGCGAGCCGAGCTCGCCCAAACGGCAACGAGCCGAGCTCGAGCTCGGCTCGTTGCTGACGAGCCACGAGCTCGGCTCGTGCGAACACGAGCCGAGCTCGTTCGTCAATGGGCCGAGCCGGCTCGGCTCGGCCCATTGCCACCACTAATCCCAGTTATCACCCCACCCCTTATGCAATGATTTCTTTTTTCAACTTTTCGTCATTTTTACCCACTCCACTCCAACCCTTTATATATAAATGATTTTCTTTATTTTTGTCTCAATTTTCGAATATATTATGTGATATCTAACGTAGTTGATATATTGTATTTTTAATACCATTTTAAAGAACTCACGGCCTAGTTTCTCCGATCCCTAACGACGTGCGAAACGGTCAATTGTAGCAAAAGTTACCACTCGTAGAAGTAGGTCGTTCCAAAATATATAAACGATTTTACTTATTTGTCTCAATTTTCGAGATTATTACGGAATGTCAAATAAAGTAGAAATATTATAATTCTAAAACCATTTCAAAGTGCTCGCGACCTAGTTTTACCCATCTTTAACAACGTGTAAAACGACCAACTGTAGCAAATGTTACCACTTGTCGAGTTAGGTCGTTCCAAAATATATAAATGATTTTTCTTATTTTGAATCAATTTTCGAGGTCATTACGGGATATCAAACTAAGTTGAAATATTGCATTCTTAAAATTATTTCAAAGTGCTCACGACCTAGTTTTCTCCATCCCTAACGGCGTGCGAAACGGTCAACCGTAGCAAAAGTTAGCACTCTTCGAAGTAGGCTGTTCCAAAATTGATTCAAAAATAAGAAAAATCATTTATATATTTTGGAATGGCTGATTTCGACGAGTGGTAACTTTTGCTACGGTTTGCTGTTTCGCACGTCGTTAGGGATGAGGAAAATTAGGTCGTGAGCACTTTGGAATAGTATTAAAAATGCAATATTTCGATTTCGTTTGACATCCCGTAATAATCTCGAAAATTGAGACAAAAATAAGGAAAATCATTTATATATTTTGGAACGATCTACTTCAACAAGTGGTAACTGTTGTTACGATTGACCGTTTCGCACGTCGTTAGAGATGAAAGAAACTAGGACGTGAGTTCTTTAAAATTGTATTAAAAATACAATATATCAACTACGTTAGACATCACATAATATATTTGAAAATTGAAACAAAAATAAAGAAAATCATTTATATAAAGGGGTGGGGTGGGTAAAAATGACGGAAAGTTGAAAAAAGAAATCATTGCATAAGGGAAGGGAAGGGAAGGGAAGGGAAGGGAAGGGGTGGGGTGGGTAAAAATGACGGAAAGTTGGTGAAAAAAAATCCACGTAAAGCTGAAATGTTCTCCTGCCCTCAGCGGTGGGCAAATGTTCTCCTGCCCACCGTGGGCAGGAGAACAGGCCTGTGCTACAGTAAAGTGAAATTTATTGTTTTCTTATTCTATTTCTTAATTAAATATGACAACATCCGATGAGTGTTTTTTTTTTAAAATTATTATTGTGTGTTTTGTGCATTGCAAATTTCAATTTTTGTTTCTATTTTACTCAAACGGGGTAAGTTTGTCTTTTTCCTTGATTTTAATAATGAATTTGGATGGAAACGTCTTTTAGGTACGACATTTGCTAATTATGAAAGATTGGTGATTAGATTGAGAAAAAAAGAAAAGTTAAGAATTGCTACTTTGAGCAAAGATGATATGTGCAATTTAATAAGTACTTGATAAAGCCTTTTTTTTTTTTTTTTGTAAAAAGGGCTAGTTAAAAGAAAAGTTTAAGAATTGCTACTCTGAGCTAATGTTAGTGATGAAATGTACAATTTAACACGTAATTGTTTGGTAAACTTGGTGAAAAATTGATTAAACTTCATTTTAATCACACGTTTTATCGAACTCACAATGTTTATTCCCTTTTCACCACACTGTAATGAGATTTATCAACTTTTATCTATTTTTAATAATGTCACAACCTCTAAATATTTGTCAATGCGTGTTACAATTTTTAAAGAGAAAATTGCCCTACATGTCAATTTTTGGTTTTGTATTTTAAAAAATGTTACTTTTTTTAAAGTCTTTGCAATATTGTCCCTCTAAAGAATTTAAGCCCCTGTTTGGCCCCCATTATTGTGCATTTTTTATGGTTGAAATTTTTTGGAATAGTGATTGATGGGAGAATGTGTGGTGGAAAAGTAGTGAAAAGTTTTAGATTTGTGTGTAATATTATTTTATTTGATGAATGTGTGGTTGTAATGAAGAGAGAAAAATTTAATGTAATGTAATGGAATTTAATGGGGGCCAAACAGGGGCTCAATACCCTACATATCTTTCATTGATTGAGATTTGACTACATGGAAATTGTACAAAAAACTGAAAAAATGTCACATCCAAATAACTCAACTTTCAAATTTAACGAAAAAAATAAAAAAATAAAAAAAGGAAAAGTGAAAAACCAAAAACCAAAAACCAAAAACAAAAAAATAGCTCAATATATCATTCAAACACTCACTAACCCTAAACTCATCCCCTCTCTTGCATTCAAATCGCCAAAAGCCTATGTCGTCGACGACCACTGTTAATCAGTCCATCACCGTCAATGACCACTGTTAATCAATTCACCGCCGACGAAGATCACCGTTAATCTCTTGAGGTTTGCTTCTTTTTTTTTTTCTTTTGCATTTTTTGCTCTCTTCTTTTCTAATTCTTCACATTTAGGGGTGTTTACTTTTTTATTCTTCGTATTTTTTGCCATGAATTGGTACAATATGCCTCATTTTTTTTTTTCTATTTTTACGAAAATGCTAACATTAGAGTTTATGTAAGTTAAATATGAATTTATTTCTTATAACTATGTTTTTAACTCTTATTTCATATACATAATGTTCAGGAGATCGATTATTGACTCAGTGCTTCGAATTTGGAGTTGTGGTCATCATCCAGAGACATTGATAACCATTCTATTTCAAACATTCCATTTGGATCGAGTAGGTGAGGATCATGCTTTCTTCAATTTTTTTTTTTTTTTTTGTTTCATTTGGCCAATTTACGTTTAAAAGTAAAATTTAAATTATCCATCATTGTTTTCGACTAATACTAAGTTTGTATGGGTCTTCGTTTTTAATCGACCCATTAATGTGTTCAACTAGGTTTTATTGTTTGAATGGTTCTTGGTCATTACTGGACATACTGAGTTTGAGTTTCATTTTTGAGTTTGTGGAATGAGCCAAGATTGAACTGGGCATGTTCTGATCAACTATACAAAGGTTGACTATTATACATTTTGTAGCGTGCATGTGTGTCTTAATATGATTATACATTGTTATTTGCATGTTATTTAAGTGTTGGATCATTCTATTTTTCGTTCTTGGAAATGTCTTTGCATTTACATGTACAACTTATGGTTGGGTACATGAAAAGTGGTGCTATTTGAAGCTATGAATATAACACTCATCATGTTTATCATAACCTGACCTTTCATGTCTGGAAAATCAATATGAATGTGAAATGTAAATGTCAATATCGATAGTAATGGAATCATCTGTCGAGATAAACTGTCGTTCTCAACAGTTACGCTCTAAAATTCTCGACAGGTGACTCATTTATTTCGACAGGTGGTTCTGTAAGCCAAATTTTGTTAAACTTCTCTCCTACCCGTGGTTTTAGGTGTTGAAACGTAAGACATATCATCATCTGAGCACTATTATTACTTCACGAAATGTAAACGTCACAGTTATATAACCATCTGTAGAGATAAAATGTCATTTTAGATGGAGGAGGCACCGACCCAAAAAGTGCTTGCACGGACTAATGGAGGATCCATTGGCTAGTGGGGGGTAAATGAGGGGTTTGGTGTGTGTTATCACTTTAATTTAAAAAAGCATTCGTCGTACTGTTTGGAGTTCTAGTGGGGTAAATGAGGCGATAGGTATGTGTTACTAATTTCATTTTAAAAAGCAATTGCCCAATTGTTTGGATTTCTTAACCTTATCATTTGAAACTTGATTGTTTTGTATGAAGGTGCTGACCCCAGAAGGTACATGCCCGGACAGTCACGAAGTTCCTTATGCTTGTAGCATAATGGAGGCTGGCGGTAAGTTTCGTAATGGAGAAGTTATACAATGTCAAATTCTTATATTTTACGTCAAGTATGTTTAGCTTTAGACAAATGTCTCATTTTGATGTTATACTTCGAATGTTGGTAGAATCTGTTATCTTCTTCCATTATTAAATTTTGGTAACTAATACGACGCAAACCACTTTTGCATAGAAACACACACTGATGTACCATTGGCATCGACCATATCCATTCGGAGTGAAGATGACGTTAACACAAATAGGTGACAATCAACATGTATTTGAGTACCGCTGCATTGACCCGGACTCCATTCACGAGATGGAGCATAGTTGAATTTGTTAATTTTGCAACTTATTTATGGTATCTAGTTTCTGTCAGGGATTCATGTGGTAACGTATGTACATAATTGTGTGTATCCAAATATCCGTTATGCTCAAATTTTTAGTCTACTTTACTATTTGCAATGAACTGTTGACAATTACTCATACAATTTGTCAGGATTGACAGTTGAACTGTCGACAGATAATGAAATATGTTGTCTAATAAACTACTATGCTTGTAGTAATATTTCTACATGACTAATGCCAATAACTAATTTTGTCTAATTAAATTGTTTGCTCATCAAGTGTGAACATGAAATAATGGGTTATTCAAGTTCTCATCTAATGATTCAGGCCTAATATCAAAAATTGATGTTTCGGGTGCATTATCGTTTGATATATTTTGCATTTGATTGATCTCATTATATTGTATGTTTCGGTGACCATCCACCTCGACAAACGAAGGATTTTGGAAACTTGTATCCCTCCCCATGTCAACAATTGGAAGCTCGATTTTCAAAATAGTAACGCATATTGCAGTTTCCTTATGAACTAATATGTACCAATTTAAGTTCATCTTCGTGTATTTCAGCCTGAGGTATATCTATGTTCGGGACTTTGAACTTCAATTCAATTTGAGTACGAGGATCATGAATACCAAGTTTGTCCTTTAACCGTAACACAAGTCCGATTAGGGTGATGCTTGTCGAAACTACAATGGAAGTGATTTTGTCCCCTCTCCACTTCCGTTCGTTATCCACATGAATAAACATTCTCTCATGCGACACGATGAATCTCAAATGATTACTTATACCTAAAAATTTGAGGTTTCAATGGTAAGAAATCTGTACAATTAATATGTCGGCATTTAATAGCATGAAAGTGGCACATTCGAATATTAAATCCATACAATAGCAAAATGTCAAATCGACAGATGAAATGTCTATTCCGGCAGTTTTCAAGTTTCGAATTCGACAGTTGAAATGTTTATCCCAATAATTTCGAAATGTCGCGTTCGATGGTTGAAATGTCGAACCTGACAGTTTCTAAATATCGAATTCGACAATTGAACTGTCGAAATTGACGGGAAGCATATATGTGGGTGATTGAAATAATTTCTTCATCACATTAAGTGTGGTCACCAATATTGTACTACCGAATGACAGAATCTTCTTCGCAAATAATTTGCACAATAATCATTAAAGCGGCAATCATTCAAAATATTTATCGGGTTTGATTGGAAGAAATTATTCAAAATATTAATGGTGATAATCAAATCTCAACTACAATACGACAACATCTTCCCAATAAATAACTCAATACTTCATTAAATATGAAATCATTCACAATATTTTGTAGATGATATTGATATCTTTATTCTAAAATATTTAAAATCAAACAAATTAATGAATAATAATTTCGAAACTTTTGAATAAATATGACTATTTTATATTTAACATTTCAAAAGTAGTAAGTTATAAGAAAAAAATATAAACAATTTTTAATATGATAACCTCTCAAAATGGATGATGAATCAAATAGTAACGTCTTCTTCATAAATGAATGGAGAAAATGATTAGAAAGTTAGAGTTTGTTAATGTAAGAAATTATTTATGCTTACTTTTGATTAGGTTTTTTTTTTTTTTAACAAAATTCTTATTACCCAATATAATATACATATATCCAATGTGTATAGTATAAAAAAATAGAGTTTTGCTACACAAACATAATACTTGACATAGGGAATGACACAATACACACACATGGGGAGGTCGGCATTATTTAATTCAGGTCGGGACCCACATGCAATGTGAGTGATCGGTCAACCCCTATGTCAAGTATTATGTTCATTAAACTTAATTCAAAAAAATAATTCACCACATTATAGCATTAATGGTATTCAAGTCAAGCATTAATAAACATTAAATGCTCCGAAAAAGGTGTCACTAAGGGTAAATTGGACCTTTTACAATGACATTTTGAGTACCATTAGTAAAAGTGACAAATTGTGTTGCACTTTTTAAATTTAGTGACATTTATGAAAAATCCCAATTTTTAAATATAATATAGTTATTAATATTTGATAACTGTATTTCCAAATACATTTGGCATATTTGTTGTAAAAAAAACTAAAATATTGATTTAAGTTCCCTAATCTTAGCTCATTATAATACTTATGTCTCCTAACATTTTTTTCGTCAAATTTCTTATCGTCAACCTTCATTATTACTGATTGTTTTTGTCAAAATATTTTATTTGCATGCTTTGAATAAGATAAAATACTTTGTTGCACTTAGCATTTATTGTTTTAATATGGACAACTAAGTCGTATTACACACTCTCAACCAGCTGACTTGATGAAACCATTATTATATATGAGAAGTGTTAATTAATGGGGAGAATTTTCAAACTAGTCGGGTCAAATGAACCATTGGGTTTTTTTTTTATATAAAAGTCCATTTTGCCCTTAATGAAATGAGTTTTTATTGCAAATCATGTCCTCAAGCTTTATAATTTTTAGAAACTAGTTTTATTCTTATTTTTATTCGTCCTCACTAAATGTATCTTCTAAATCTGGGTTTTCTTCAAAAATCTCTTCATTAATTTCTATCTCTTCAATATTAACTTCTTCACATTCATCTCTAATTTGTTCAAAATCTGTAATTAATATCATAACTTTCTTTTTTGGACATTCAGTACTTATATGTCATTCTTCATTACAATTCCAATATTTACATTTTTTTTATCTAATGGTTTTTTATTATAAGGTTTATATTTTCTTCTAAAATATTTCCTTTTTGGTTTAAACTATTTCTTTTTAAACTTATTATATTTTTTATATTTCTTGGGTTTTATTTTTCTTTTTCGTCTATAATCATAGCATCCCCAATTTCCTGATACTTCAGTATCTCTACAACAAATCATATCTTGTATAAATCCTGATTGTTTATAGATCATTTGATTACTACATATAGTACTTATTTCATCTTTTATAATTCTTATTATAAATCCTAATGTATAAGGCCCTGTTCTCTTTGCTATTTCCAAACCGTTTTCTATTTTCGATTTTCCAAAACACAGAAAACGTGTTCTCCTTCTCATTTTTGAAAACGAATTTTGGAAAACAGAAAAAAAATTTGCACTGAAAATGGAAAATGAGGAAAACCACGTTTTGGATGTTTTTAGTACAAAACTCGGCAAATTTTGAAAACACGGGAAACACCCGTTTCCTAGCTTATCCTCTCTCTCTCTCTCTCTCTCTTCTCCTTTTCCCGAATTCCTCTGGGTTTTTCAATTTCTTCTACTCTACATCCACATCTTCAATGGCCTCCGTAAATCCACATTTCCCACGGCCTCCATAAAGAGCTTTCCGACGCCGGTCCACCTCCGATTTCCCAATTTCTTCATGCCCTTCACGTGTGCTTTTATTTCATATTTGAGATAGTATTGAGTCGTTGTGAACTGGAAATGGGTTTTCTGATTTATGTTTTAAGAATTGAATCTTGAAATGGGTAAATACTGGATCTTTGGGGTGGCTTTGAATATCTAGTGAGTATATTCTGCTATTCTGTTCCTTTTTTAATTTTTACCATTTATTCTAGATTTTATGTTAAGTGTCTGGATTATTTGAGATTATTGGTTGAAGCATTTGGTTAGTCTTTTATATATGTATTGTTATTGGTATCAGATTTCTTTTTCATTTGATGATTTTATGGAAAAGGATTTTGTTCGGTTTGCCAGATAGTGGGTATCAATGTTTCTATGTTTTTAATTCTTCTTAATGCTAAAGAAGACTTGTTTTGTGTTTTATTTAGAATTTACTGCATGCTATCTTGTTGATGAGGGTTTAAGTTATGTTTCCTACGATCTAAGATTATAATATGCTGCTTCTGGCGTGGGTTTTGTTCCATATATGCTCTCATTTTACCTAATTAAATTTGTGCCTTTTGTCTTTGGATTAAATAATGATAACTGATAAGCTGTGGGTTTCCTTTTTGTCTATATGAACTTGGGTTTCATCGGAAAAATTTGCTGATCTTTCATCGAAGTTCAGTAATTCTGCTAACATATTGAATATCATTAATTACTATTAGTGATTGAAATGTGTATTTTTAGTTAGTTAAATCATGTTACTGTCTATATAATTCACAAGATCCATATATATGTGTACATTATGCATTCTTGCTGTGAAATTTGTTTTTCATATTTACACATATATCTGCACACGATGATTTTTTAACACTTGCATTGTTTAATGTGAGCAAAATCTGATATGGTTGTAGCACAAGGAGGAAGTATTGAAAAGCAAAAGACCATTAGGATCTGGGATTGTTTTAAACTCTGACGATCATTTGTTATGAATCTGTATGAATGATGCGCACCAGAGTTGTGAAGCTCTTAACTGAAATAGTTCATCTGTGTTTTTTAATGAACAATTGATACTCACTTCTTCACTGTTTGAATGTCAATGCTGCATTGCAATAGTATTAATACCTTAGATATTTTTTATGTTTTGACACTTTGATACTACTAAGAACTCAGCCTATGTTTTCCCTAGCTAGCTCTACATTTGGGTGAAGGAATTCGTGGTAGTTTTACAGCCATGTAGAACTTTGTCAAGTTGTATGACATGAATCTAATGCAAATGCACTTCTATACTTAGCACTGTAGTTTTCTAGAAGAATTCTAAAGTAATTAGTTTGATTAACACTTTTATATGTAATATATGTCTTGAAATAGAAGGAATTAACTCTCATTACATATGTAACAGATTCAATACTTGCATAATGATTTTTTACGTGTAAAATCTCAAATACACTGACTTGTAACATAGTGGAAGACAGAGAAAATAGCCAAATATGAACAAATTGCCACATCAACGGGTGTGACTGGTTTTCCTTATAAGTAACTTATAATTTTCGGTTAAAGTCAAACTTTAATTTTAACCATAATATTCACAACTATTATCCACACATTTCATAGGACCCATTACTCATTTCATTATAATCTCCTTGTAAGTTACTTATAATGAATCTCAAACGCGTTAGGGACAAGTTAGGGATCAAATTGCTACACAAATGTGGAATGACTACTCAAGACGTCGCACGTGACTCCGTGGATTCATTTTTTATGTAGTTCAGTATCTGCTTATTTTGTCATGATACGTAAAATTCTCATCGTATCTTCATCAAATGTAATGTAGGTTGTGTTTTTAATATCTTGAAAAAGAAACTTACGTTTCACCAATTTTAAATTCTATATGTTATTTAATACTATATTAACATTACACAATTAAAATTTATTGAATACTCATTTTTTTGAATAAAATATTCTTAAAAAATTCTCAAAATTTCAAAGTAAACGCGTTTTCTATTTTTATGTTTTCGGAAACAGTTTTTCAGAATGACAAAGAGAACGCATTTTCAGAAATTTCAAAACAGACACTCAAAACACAAAACACAAAACACAAAACTGAAACACAAAGAGAACGGCACCTAACCTTCTTCATTTCTTCCAAATTGTTTTTCTTTAATCTTATTTTGAAAATAATTATTCCATGGTGGTGATAATTTTCTAATAAAAACTTCCTTATAATAATTGTTATCAGCTCCACTTGCAAACATCATATAATAATATTTACTAAATTCACAACAATATTTATTAAGGTAACACATATTACAAATCTGTAAATGTTCAATCCTATTTTTAGTATCTTCTATTTCTTCTATTCTAACTTTAGTACTTTCATTTATCCAATCTTCTCCGGCAAATTCTCTATAAATTCTTGTAGCAACTCTATTTATTCCTTCTATTATACTAATTCCAAATCATGCTTCAATACTATCTTTCCAAACACCTTTTGTTGTTTCTTCTAATCCTCTATACCAATTAGCTACATTTCCTTTAAAAGTTGCTAATAAATATTCAATTCTATTTTTATTATCGGTATTACTACGATTATAATTAAAGTGTGCTGTCATATTAATACTACATTCATTTATAGCTTTTCCAACGTCTAATTCACAATCTAAATTTAAATATGATCCTGCAATTCTCATTGGGTTTGATCCTCTTAATACTGGTTTAAATTGGTCTCTATACATTTTTTCTTTTTTAGTTTTAAAATCAACTTTTGTATTAACATATCTTCTGGGATCTATTTCTACTTCATATCTAGTTGTACTAGTTTCTCCATATTCTTCTTGTTTAACTGCTCGTGGTCCTCCTGTTCTTCCGACCATATGATTTTTAGTTATTTCTTCACAAATCTTTAAATTTTCTAAGTCAAATATTAAATTTTCCATACTTTCGTTCATTATTCTTTTATAGCTAATTTTCCTTCTTCTTTTCTAAGATTAATTAATAATCTTTCTATATCTTCTTTTAATCATCCATTAAATTTTATTAATTATTTATATTTTTCAATTTTCTTTCTAACTTCTTTAAGTTCTTTGGCATTGTCTGGTTTAAATGGTTTTTCTTTGTTTAGATTTTTTATTATTCTATTCAAAAGATTTTTTATTCTTAAAAAATTATTTTGTAGTTTTTCTTTTTCTTCTTCATAGCTTATTTCGACTCTAGTTATTTTTTCATCAATTTTTTTATATTTTTTTCAATTAAATTGATTTTATCATTCATACTTATATTTTAGGTCTTTTATAAGGTGGTTTGTCAATTTCAAATCATAATTTATTTAATAGAATATCAATTTTATAATTAATAATATCTATATTTTCTTCTAAGGTTGCTATTTTATTAATATTTTTCTGTGCAATTTTTTATATTCGATTTTGGATTTCTTCAAGTTTAGTTTCATCAAACATTTCTAAATTATTAATTTGTTCTTTTATTTTATTAAATTGTTTAGACATATTTTTACTTAAAACTTCTAACCTTCCTTTAGCTATTTCATCTTTTAGATCTATATTATTTATTCCATCTATAGCATTTATGTCTTTAGATTTTAATTATCCTAATTGTTGCCATAAAAATGCATTAGTCCAATTTGTAGTCATATTTGTCCATCCATCTGTATTTTTCCATGAGTTTAAGGGTTGAAACAGAGTTGTATTCCATCCTCTAGTTTGATAATTTCCTATTGGTAGTCTAATATTTTCTATTTCTTATTTATCAAATCTTATTTTTGTTGGTAAACTCATATTAATTTGGTAAGTTTAAGGGATTTATTATTATATTATTTATCATTTGTCTTATTTCTCTCCTTAATTGTTCATCTTGTCTTAATTGTCTTCTAATTTTATTTTCTATTAGTTCTCTTCTAATTTTATACCAACTAATAATTTCTTTTTTGATTTCTCTACTATTATCACTAGTTATTTGTTCTTCTAAAACTTTTATTTTATTATCACAAAATTTTTTAGTTATTCCAAGCATATTTTTATTCCCTATCATCAAAATTAAGATCAAAATTATATAGTTCAGCAACTTCATTATAACTTACATGTTCTTCCATAGTTTCAAAAGTTCTTTCACTATTTTCACTAACTAACCAGAAAAATATAATCATTTTTATTATTTCTTTAGGCAATCTTTCTTTTAATCCAAATGATGCAATTGTAAGACATTTTTCATAATATCTAATATTTCTTTTTATGAAATTTATTCCTCTAGTATAACTATCATAAATTTCTGAAATTTCTATCATGTGATTATAATCAATACTATTAGTATATCTAAAAGGTACAATTCTATAATAAAATTCGTAACTTTCCATAATAAAAGTTCTTCAAAGTATACAATCTTATAAAAATTCTTATATAATAATTTTCATGCAAATTTTCAGACAATAAATTTCTCTGTAGCTTAAAATAAGGGTCTTACCATGCTTTGCCAAATAGTAAGAATGTTAAATGTTCCTGGTCACCTTCATCATAAGAGTTGGCAAAAGTCCGACAGCATCACAGCAAAATGGACACGAGGGTGCACAAAACTCTCAAACAAGCTCAATGTGTAGAACAACACTCAAAGCGTAATAAAAGATTTATTTCAAACTCAAAGATTTTATTGATCTGATGATAGCTTGAAAGCTATTATACAAAGATTTTTACAAAGATTGATACCCCGAAGAGTGGTTTCTACTTTCTAACGAGAATGATTACAAAGATCATTTTTCAAGTTGGTATTCTGAAGTTGGTAATTCTAGATAAGATTTTGGATGACTAATTTTCGATGATCTTCTCCTTCAGTAGAGACTCAATTTATAGAAGACACTCACTTCACCGAGAAGCTTTTGGTCAATTAAATTTTTACAACACAAAAGTTAAAGTACAATTATTTCTTCAAAGTGGTTGAATAACTAGAGCACTTGTCGGCTACTTTATTCCAGCTTTTGAGCTGTCCTCTTTTGTTTTAATGCTCACATGGTGCTGTCTGTGATGTTACTTTCTTATCGTCCTTTACTTGTGGACATGTCCCATGAGTCGACAAGTTTCTTTAATGCATTCTTCACTTCCAGAGAATTGATCATTGATAATTCCACAAATTTTTTTCTTCAAGAATTTTTGATTCTTTATCTCCTTTACAGATAATGATCCAATTATTGCTCATACCATAGACCATGTATCTTTCTCCATAAAAGAACTGCATTGTTGAGCATACTGATTTTATTCCAAGAGCTCTCCTGTAAATCATCCATTTTTTATTAATAGTAGGTAACTCTTTAAAAATCTGAATATCCTTGAGTGGATTTCCATTATTCCTTCGAATAGTGATGAGATGATGTTCTCCATACCATTCTGGTTCTTTATATTTCGGGCTAATTGTGTAAAATCTCAGTTCAACTGGCTGTTTATCACTGAATTTTTTAACACAATTAATGAATTCTTTATCAAATTGCTCGATCTCTTTTAGATCTATTCTTGGGAAGAGTCAATCTAAAAATCCAAATGTTGCCAATTTTCGAACAATATTGGGATCTGCTACTTGGACTGCACTGATCCTTGGATAAATCGCCGTTGGAAGGGCTGTCAAGTATAGAGAATTTCATTCTCTGAAATTATATACCCATTCTGAAAATTCATAATAATCTTTCTCCATGGGATGAAGATTGGTTCGAACATGATGAGTTGTAATTATTTCCTTTGGTGATTTGAGGTAACCAACCGGTACTTTTTTATTTTCTTGGAATTCACTGATAACAGTAGGCTGTTCCAATGAGCCTTTTGATAAGGATGTTTGAGTATTGGACTCAGTAACTCCTTTTCCACTTGTAAATTTTTCCAACAATTTGTCAATACTGACGGGTAATTGTTGTGGACCCTTTGTTATGACATTTTCCTCTTGCAAGGTAAGAAGGTCATTTATCTTAGATTTCGAATCTCCACTTGAAGTGGATGTATTAATCTCCCGAAATGGGATATGACTCGCCTTTTGGCTGTATTCACCTTTTTCTAAAGGAGGGTACTCCTGGCCGCAACTTACAAAAAGTCAAACATTCTGTCAAATTTTCAGCTATTTTTTCTTTATTATCATTTAATTTATCAATCTTTTTTCCACTTTCAATAAATTTGTTTGATAGATCGCACAAAGTTTGTCTGATGTCAAGATGATCCTCTTAAATAGCAAGATACTTTGCATTAAAATCTGTTAGAAGATTTTGCAATTCCTTTGTAAATACTTCAATCTTGTCCAAAATCATGATTCCCGTTCAAGAAATCAGCAAATAAGTTATCTTTTCCTTTAATATATTCAAATTTAAAATTATAAAAAGATAATAGTACTTGCCATCTGTATAATTTTCTATGTTGAGGTGAATTTGGTAATTTATTATTTACAAGTCCATTAAATTGAGTATTATCAGTTTGAACAATAAATTTCTTAGGTAGCAAGAACATTTTGAATTTGTTTACTGCTAATAATTCTTTTTCATTGGTTGAATAATTTATTTCAGCATTATTAAATGTTCCACTAGTATATCTACAAATCTCATTTAAATCAGTTTTTAATAAAGCACTCCAATATAAATCTGATGCATCTGTTTGTACAATTAGTTTATCCTTTTCATCTGGGAGTCTAAGTTTAGGTAAATTTTTACAATTTTCTTTTAAATTTTTAACACAAAGAGTATGTTCTTCATTCCATCCTAACTTATTTGACTTTCTTAATAGTTTTTGAAGTTTATTTCTTTTTTCTGCAAGTTTTTCTATAAATCTTTCAGCATAATTAAGGCATCCTAAAAACTTTTGAATTTGTTGCTTATTTTCAAGTTTATCAGGAAATAACATTATTTTTTCTGATATACGGGGTTGTAACTTTATTTCCATAATTACTATTTGTATAACAATATAATCCTTGATATAATATAGTAAAAACTTTATTATCATCTTTCAATATTTATTAGTCATCTTAAAATGTAAACTAAGACAATCATCTAATTTTTTATCATTTATATGTACACAATATCTTGGATAACAAGTAAATTTTAATTTTTTATAAGCTAAATTTCCTTTAACTATTCCTAAATTTTCATTTTTTGCAGTTATACATCTTTCATCTTGTAAATTAAGTATTATAAGACTATTAATTCCTTTTTTAAAATATGATTTTATTTTTATTTGTACTCCAGTAAGGTAGACATAAGATATTTTATTTCTCTTTTCTTGCTTTAATTTTCCTAAAAATTCATTAATATTTCTTTTTGTTATTAGATTTAATTTTATTTTTCCTTGTGTATGTTTAATATCTATGGCTTTTCCTATTTCATGATATTCATTAATAACTGACTTCTTTCTTCTAAAGGCTGATCCTAAAATATTAAATAATCTATTTTCTCCAGGTGGTTTTAGATTTAATTCTGCTCTATTGATTTTTCTAAATTTTTCCCAATCAAATTTTCCTTTTAAAGCATATCCTTATACTCCTTCATATACTTCAGTTTCTAAATTCTCTGAATTTTCAATTTCCATGATCTCTAGGGCTCTGATTCTTCAATTCTCCTATTCATTATTAAGAATTTTTTGAATTCTTTTTAAAGTTCTCATTTCATTGTGAATAGATATTTTAACAAGATATCCCAAGTCTTCATCTAAAATTTCATCAAAGTCTATTAAAAGAAAAGTAATTTTCTTTTCAAAATTTTTCTTTATTTTAAGACTATATGAGTCTTTTATTTTTTCAATCAAATTTCTTGATTTATTAATAAGATGCTGAATATAACAATCAGTATCTAAGTATTTCGTAAAATTGTCAACATACCATCCTACGCAAATTTCTTTATTATCTTCCATTTTCTTATGGCTTTAACTCCTCAGAATATAGAGTTCTGATACCATTTTAATGTGGTCCTAAAATGCAAAAATACAATTAATTCAAAAATAAAATTATTAATTAATATCAAATTTTTCAGGCTCAAGAAAGGTGGAAAGAGTTGATGGTAAAGAAAAGTTAAATATTTATTGCAAGGGACAAACAATTTGTCGAATCCTAAATTAGAATTAAAGTTTTAAGGACTAAAATGAAATTTATTTAATATTAGAATGACTTGTTTTAAATCCTTTTATATTAAGGGTATTTTAGGAACTTTAAATTTTTAAAATGATAAAGGGGTATTTTGAAAAGGCTATTGTTCAATTTGGGGTATTTTCAATAATTTCTCTAATTAATGGAAGGTTGAAGATGATAATGTGTCAAAAAAAGTTACGAATTTGTATGTTACAATAAATGAAGATAAATGAAATATTGCCAAGTGATAATTGTTATAATACAGATCCTAATAGGGTCGTTTTGGCTACAAGTATTAGATTTTTGAAGGAACATAAATCGTGCAAAGATATTAGTCAGAAGATTATGTGGCCTGATTAGATGTTTAAATAATTAAGAATTATGGTTATAGTCTAGATTATTGGGTCTGTGCATTATGCTTTAGTGAGTAAATAAATAATCCATAATACATAATCAGCCCAAGAAATTTGTGCTAAATGTGATGTGATGTGATGTCATTTATGAAAACGTTCATTTTCCTGGTGTTAATGCATTTTTGCTTCTTTCAATCTTTTCCTAAGTACTTCTTTTTACGGTAATAAAATAGAAATGATTTCGCCCTTCATTTGCAGAACCTGTTGATGCTTCAAAAATATGTTACATATGTAAAAAGGCGGGTCATATGTCTCGCGATTGTCCAGAACACCCCGATGAAATGGTGCTTAGTAATGCAAGTGGTATGGGGAATAAGGCTGCCAATGAGATGGACAGAGTGACCATGGAAGAAGAATATATTCATGAGTTTGGTGAAGAAGAGAGGGAAATTAAATTATGTGGATTACTTGACTGGAAATCCGATGCCCAATGATGCCTTATTGTACGCAATACCTGTTTGTGGTCCTTACAGTTCTGTACAATCTGATCATATAAATATGGGTTATGCAATTTGTACACTCAATTTTTATACTATGGATAAATATTGTGTCAAGATAATTCCATGAACAGTAGGTATTTATATTAGGGTATTTTCTTGTAAAGATAGATTTGCCATTGTAGAATATTATATAATGCCTTAATTTAACTGTCCATTGATGTCTTATTGTCCACAGTACCTGTCTTTGGTCCTTACGGTTATGTACAATCTGATCATATAAATATGGGTTATGCAATTTGTACACTCATTTCCTACATTTTGGACAAATATCGTGTCAAGATAATTACAGGAACAGTAAACAAAGGAAAATGTATTTATATTAGGTATTTTCTTGTAAAGATAGATTTGCCATTATAATTTAGAATACTTTTTGTTTGTCATGCTTCTTAGTTATTGTTCCTTCGAAAGTGGAAATTAGTGTGGTTGCTTGTGCTTTCTAACGGCAATACGGGATTGACTACGATAAGATGTTTAGTCTCGTGGCATAGAAAAATTCCAATCCTACGAAGGATTGTTCATGGAACTCGAAAAATTTATAATGAGAATTTGACTACAACAGCCTTTAAGAGATAGGGGTGCCACAAGCCCATGTCCTCAACAGAGAGATTTGATATTGGTTTTGTAGACAGCCTACATTGCCAAGCCAAAGCCCCCTAACAGTATGGATCACTATCTCAAAAACACGACTACATATATTGTATTGAGGCAGCTAAATCTAACCAGAAATTGTAGTAATTTTCGTAATCTCACTTGTCAGAAGCTCTCGTTGATTAACCATTCTTGGGGTACTAAATTTTTTTTTTTTTTTCAAACTGTCAAATGATGCTTCATCATGCGTTCCCCTATTTTTTAATCATGTTATTGAGTCTGTTTGTTTAGCATGATTGTTTCTCTAAGAATAATGCTACTCAAACAGGGATTGCAAACATGTGCTTTGACAAGTGTCGACTTGTTAGCATTTGTGTGGGTATTTTTTTTTTCAAAATGTCCATTGATGTTGTACCGCGCGTCCCCCTGTTTTTTAATCCTGTCATTGATTCTGTTTGTATAGCATGATTGTTTCTCTAAGAATAATGCTACTCTATCCAACAATACTGCACTATCCCCTTGTTTTTTAATTTTGTCATTGAGTCTATTTCTGTAGCATGATTGTTTTTCTAAGAATAATGCTGCTCAAACAAGGATTGCAAACACGTGCTTTGACAGGTGCTGAGTTATTAGCACCTATGTGGATTTTTTTTTTTTTTTTTCAAACTGTCCAATAATGTTGCACCACGTGTCCCCCTATCTTTTAAGCTTGTCATTGTGTATCATGATTGTTTCTCTACGAATAATGCTACTCAAACAAGGATTGCAAACAGGTGCTTTGTCAGGTGCTGAGTTGTCGCACCCGTGTCATGTGGGTAATTTTTTTTCCAAACTGTTTAATGATGCTGCACCATATGTCCTCCTGTTTTGTAATCTAGTCGTTGAGTCAATTAGTGTAGCATGATTGTTTCTCTAATCTCATTACCAGAAGCACTCGATTGTATTAAGCATTCAAGTGGTACAAATTTTGACAGAAGATGAACGTGAAATGCAGACATGAAGGAAATGAATAATGTGAGATCAAGATGTTTATGACGACTGAGGCTATAACCTACAGACAGCTCGAAGGCATTTGATTACAATCATAGTAAGATAAACAATGAAAGCAGGTGCAACTTCTTGAATCATTCTTCAGCTGGGGGTATATCACTTAAATCTAAACCTTCTGCAGGCAAGTCTGAAGTCAGAGGTCCCAAGATCCCATCAGAGTTGAGGGTCAATCCACTCTGCAAAAGGAGGGAAAAATAGATCGGTTTCATAAAGATGGATTAACTAAACAACAAACTCTTGTATGCTATTCGAATTAGATAGGTTTAATTTGAATTCATTCTAATAGCAATAGACAAATCCTTATAGTGTCTTTTGTGATCTGAACAGAAATAGCGTTCCAACATAGTAATGCTGTGGTACTTCTATAGTCTTGGCTTCCTTAAGGAGGACTAGTCCAAATCTGTTATTTGTTTTATCTCTTTATTCCTTTAACAACATCAACATCTCACGAGTCATAATGCATGACCATTTGCTTTTTTAGCAACTCGTGTGTGGACATCAGCTGGAAAGTTCATCAAATGAAAATACCCACTGAAATAGGAAAAATGAAAATCCCTACCACTTAGGTGGTATTTCTTACATTTTCGGTAAAAATGCAGTGTTTTTAAGCCTAGAGAAAAGAATTTCTAGCAGCAAACGTAAAACTCCATGTACTATCTCGCAACAACTTTTCTGTTTTGACTTTCGTACTTTCCTCCATTCTGAAGACTACTGGACCAAGGAAATCTTGAAACACACACACAACAAAAAGAAAAAGGAAAAAACTGAATTTACCTCAGGTTGGAATCTGAGCATGTCAGCACGAGCCATGGCTTCTGCTTGAGCAATTCTTTGCCTGAATGTCTGAGCCATCTCTTCCGCCTATCAGGACACATTCAGCAAATTTCATAAATTTACAGTAATATGCAGAAAGCTACAAATCTATTACGACTGCAAGAAAGTAATAATCTGTCACATCATCAAGCTTATTCAATTACAAGATGATGGCCGCATTAAGATCCCTGTTTAATTTAAACTTAAATTTCTCTAGATAGAACTAGAACCAAAGCTCAATTAATCTGAGCAGAAAGTATAACAACAATAAAATGATAATTGATAAGAATAGGCATTTTTACCTTCTCAAAGACAAGCTTGGGATTACGAATCATGCCACTAGAACTGGGCTCTAACTTTCTTAGTAGAAAGGCTCACTCAGCCTCTCTCACGATCATGGCTTAGAATCATGACCTACAAAAATTTAGTATATAAAGATTACATTTTTTTGGTGTGTTAAAATGTTTAGCCAGTAAAGAGTCACCTTCAAAGTGTCACCAGGCTGAAGAACAGTAGCAATATCTGAGACGCGATCGTGGCTGATCTGGCTCACATGCAAAAGTCCATTGATTCCACCAATGTCGATGAAGGCGCCATAAGGTTTCAAGCTCTGAACAGTACCAACTACAACTGACCCAATTCCTAGCTGTGCCTGACTATCAGCCATGGCCTTGCGGTTACTGAGGACAAGCCTAGATTGTTCTTCGTCAACCTCGACAAATTTAAGGGGCAGCGCTACATTTAGAAGCTCCTCTGCAGTTGATTTCTGATACACATTCAAGAGAACTCTTAATAAGCTATTTGTAGTATGAGGGGTATCAAGAATAAGTGAAACCTAAATAATTTATGATGACCTGACAAGGAAAATATGACACCAGAATAAGAGAAAAAACCCATAAATTTTGAATTTCTATTGCATCAAATAATTCTCCTCATCTTCAATACTTTTTATCTTTGAATTACATTCTGTTCACTCCTTGCAAAATAGATTCAATGTTTAAAACCACATAACACTCCGTCACTGAAGGATCCACACGTTCTTAAGTTAAGAGAGCGATGTAGAAACTTTATCATCTACTGAGAACAAGCATGCTGCCACTATTGTGTCACACATTCACCCTGGAATTCGTATAATCATGATCAACACACGAACAAATAGTCCAGGGGATAACTTTTTGTGCATCAACTTTGGGAAAGAATAATTTATGACAAATTAATTAGTCTCTGTGAAAGTTAAGATTTATAACGGCCACATTTGCAGGAGGCATCGATTGAAACATTTCACACTTCACAACTGCAAGCAAGTTATAATGCACTTCAATTGGGAGAAAGAGAACAAGAGAGCAGATAGCTTCATATAAAGATTCATGGGCAAGCCAAATGAAGAACTAACTGTTGATATTTGTGAAAAGGGAACAAATCCACGAAGTCCCTCCACCACTGCCACCACTCCACCTTTATTTGCGCCAGCAACCTGCATCCAAATCCAAAGAAATTTGAGATGCAGTATTTATAGTATAAAAATGTTTAAGTAGAAATGAGTATTTAGGCACATCAGATTGTAACTGCTGGGCATTATCAGTGTAAGCTATCCTGAAGGCTAATACTCGCAAACACTCTCAAATATAATATTACGAGAGGCAGAGAACAATGTGTCATAGTCTACCATAATCAACTCACCATACTGCTTGCAAATTTTAATGCTTGTCAATTACCTACCAGACCCTTAACAACCACATCTTCGGCTTGAAGTTGTCTACAACGTTCCCAAGCAAGTTCGTACTGGATTACACGTAGGCTCAAGATTAAACTATCATCCACCTCATTTTCACCAATAATTACGAATTCCTCGCGCAACCCAGGAAAAATGCCAGCCTGTTCCACATGCTTAATATTATATATGGATGCCTCTTGCACATGCAAGTGTGCTGACGATTTTGCAGTTATGTCAACTAATGCTCCATTTGCATCCGTATTAAAAACTGTTCCTTTGACCTACAAAAAGAATAAAAAAGCTATCAAAGTATGTTTAAAATACTCATAACCTTCAGCGAAAGAAATTGTGTAAATGTTGATTTTTTTGTTTTTTTGTTTTTTTTAGTGAAATGACTCTCAGTACAAGAAATAGATGATATAAAAGTAGGGGGACTAATGCTTTTACAAAAAACTACCCTTCCTTTTCCACACAAGCTCAATTGAATCTACTAAAATAGTAGAAGAAGAAAAAATTGCTCGATTAAAGCAGATACTCTATTGTCAAATATAGATATCAAAACACGTTCTATTGATAATGCCAACACACTAAATTCATCCACACCACAAAAGAAGCTTGCAGAGAAAAATCCTTCCTTCCCTGCAGACTTTTGGATCTGAACTCGTCTTCATTTTGCATCCCGAATAACAATATAAAAAATCTTGTTTGTAATATCCATGGATAAGCAACTTATATGAGTGAACCCACACCGAATAAGATAATGCTGTTGTCGACAAAAAATGCTGAAGAATGGAACTCGAGCAAAAAAAAAATAATAAAAATTGAAAAGACAGATTGTTGTTTCATTCGCGAAAACATTAGTCACAGCTGGCCCATATATTAACCAGCCTCATGTATTTCAAGAAACAAGGGGGCACAATATGCCCAACAATATGATCATCTAACAATTTCATAGGCAAATCGAATACATATTGGAATTATCAAAAGAACATGTCTTTTGTAGAATTTAATTTTAGCCAACACCGGACATATACATAGTAAGCATCTAGCCAATTCAAACATCCCAAATTCTAATCCAATTTACATGAAAACTTTTATCAAATTCACCCATCTTTTCGAGATTTTCACAAATTCCTCTTTAGAGGTCCAACTTTTACCTGGCCAAAATCTCAGCGAGAAAAGGAATAATTACAATCATGTGTCACACTTTCAGGCTCAAATTTATGCATAAAACTCGCAGTTCAACTCAACTTGTCAACTAAAGCATCCATTTGTTTAAGCACAGAAAAATTAATTTTAACAAAATAAAATAAAGAATCTGGATGGCATCCTCTTGGTTTGACTTGACTCTTCCCAGCAACTCATTTATACAAAACCTACAATACATCTTTTGATCTCTAAATAAGCATGACTAAAATTTATCCTTGGTTCCAAATTCACATAATGATACATAATGCAATCTCAACACATCAACAAAAACCACACAAGAAAGGCTCATGTATCAAGTAATTAAAAGTCACACATTTCTCATGATGGTTCCATATCAGAGAAGAAGTCCCTTGTCTATTGTTTGAGCATGTTTTGCTAAACTAAAACGCTTTTTTGGAAGTGCCTTTAAGCTTACCCAAACTTGAAACAATTCAATCTTGATGTAGAAAAACCAAAAACAGAAAAATTCACAAGAATAGACACAGCCATATCCCATCTGAAGTACAAACAATGATCAGAAAAAATCTTATTCGAGCACATCCAATCAAAGACAAACTTGTTTATGCACACCATCATAATTCATATACAGAAACAAACTATACACACCCCAAAATATGTAAAGCTTATTAATATATCACTGAAAAAGATTCAATTTTTATAATATTCTCTCATAATTCATTCATATACAAGTAGGTATATAATTTGAAAAATATAAAATTCTCACCCGGGTTCCAATTTCAGAGTTGAAGTCATACTTCTCAAGAGCAGAATGGAAGTCTTCAATGGTAAATGAAACACCTTCCATGGGGGCCGTATGACACCTCTCATAGGCCTCCTCAAACATATCTTTGAGCTTCGTTCTCTCCCTTGTCTGTGCATTTGTGATGGGCACTGCAGCAGCTGACACCGCAATTCTCTTTCTTGGCAGCACTGTGCAGTGACGATTCTTGGAAGAGTTGCTGGGGAGCGTAGATGAGATTGGCGGGCTCTTTAACCCACCAAATTGCTGTGCAAAAGATGCCATCTTTCAATCAATATTCACAAAAATACTAATTGAGAGTAGAGTAGAGTAGAGTAGAGTAGAGGAGAGGTGCGTGCTTTCTGGATTGGATTTTGGGAGAGATAAGAATCATAAGATGAGGGGAGTGAGGGGAAGAAAGCTGGGTCCCATTTTAAAACTTGGGCTGGGCTTGAGGAGAAATGGGCCTAAATAATTAATTTGATTGGAGAAAATAAAGGCGATTTCATACGAACACACACACAGAGGCGCCGCAGAGAAGGGAATGGAGGAAGGCAAAGTAGTGAAGCACATACTGCTGGCAAAGTTTAAAGATGGCCTATCTGAGGAGCAGATTGAAGAAATCATTAAGGGATATGCTAGCCTCGTCAATCTTGTTCCTTCCATGAAGGCTTTCAGATGGTACCTTCACCAACCCCCAATTTTATTTTCTGTTTCACTGAGTTATGGTTTTTATCTAATTTCTACCCAACTGTATCAATATTCTCTTCAGAAATTCTGCTGTTAATTGTAATCTGGCTTGTAAATTTGCTTCTTTTTAATGGGTTAAATTAATGATGTCTTTAAGATCTTTACTTTACAGATCTGGGGTTTTATCTAGTTGTTTATGCTAGATTCTGCTATGCTTATGCTAGGTTCTGCTTTAATTGTGTGATCATGGCAAACCGCTATCAACATTAACTCTGGAATTTTTTTTTATATAACTACCACGCCAAAGACGGATTTGGGGTAGTCCCATCCGAAATTTCAAAAAGGAGAATTAGAGCTTATAAACCTAGAGATGAGATGCATATTCAGCAACATGATTAAATTTAAATGGTAAAAGATGAAAAAAAATTCTAGTTTGCTTTGGGATAATGTATGTAGATCTGATAATATCCTGGGAGGGCTTTGTTTGATTAATTATCACAGACGAGAGCAATGCATTCCTCCATTAATATAGTGTCTATGTTCATTTTTTCTTCCTTTTGCAAATTATTTCTTTGGTGGGTTCTTCCATTCTTAGTAATGTGGTCCAGTATGGTGATTCAGTGTTGGTGGTTTTTGCATGCTGAACCTTGGCAGTTTGCCATTGCACAAGAATGGAAGGAGTTCTTCGTAAAAAAAAGGTTGTGCTCATTTAGCAGTTGACTATATGGTACAAAATACTCAGTTTTTCATAACATGGGTTTGCCTATTTCTGAAACAGGAGGTAACTTGACATTTTCCTTTAACAAGAGAGGGCTTTGTGTTTTTTACCTGTATTATTTTATTGATTGCCCAGAAAACTGACATTGACATAAACCCGAGTGGTCGTTGTATTAACAAGAAAAAAAAAGTATTGTGGAACGAATGAATTTCAATGCTCTCCCTCACAACAGTCTCTCAATTTTTTGGCGCCCAACAGAAATCCCCCCAACCCCCTTTTATTTGATGCCTAAATTAATCCAGAAGCTTCATTAAAAACCCTCCCCCTTGTCTCTGTTTAAACCCCCTTTTGGCTAGCATCTCTGTTTCTTCCTTTGTCTAGCGTATGTGAAGCGAATTGATGGCTTATCAGAAATTTTGTTGTGGATTTTACTTGTTTTCTTGTTTTGGATTTGGGTCTGTCTACCAATGATAGAGAAGACATTATAGCAAGATTGTGTAACCGGATTCTAGAAGAGTGTCTTTAGACTCTTGGTTTCATGCTTAATCTAGTGGCAGTAGCGTGGCAATATTTGATGTTTGTGCTGTTGATCTTGAGAAGCTTATGGTGATGTCCAGAGCCTTGTGGTGCCTGTGTATGGTAGTGTTCTGAGAGTAATACTGACTGCATGTCGTGACAGTGGTTTTCCTATGTGGTTGTGGGATGCCAGTTTCTATTTTCAATTTCGTTAAGTTATGCATAAATTATCAGATTTTTGGTCTGCAAATGAATGAGTGATCAATCATTGCAACTTGCAAGTATTATATGGTAATGAGTAATCAATATTGTGAAGGTCCAAACTTATAACTCTCATCTGGTTTTGGTTGTCATAGGGGTAAGGACGTGAGCATTGAGAACATGCATCAAGGTTTTACTCATGTCTTTGAGTCAACCTTTGAAAGTGCAGAAGGCATCGCCGAGTATGTTACTCATCCGGACCACGTTAAATACGCAAATATGTTACTTCCTCAATTGGAGAAAGTCATTGTTGTTGACTACAAACCCACTGCAGTCCAACTCTAAATCAATAGGGTGATGACATTGTCTCCCTTTTTTTTTTTTGTGTGCGCGTGTGTGTTCCTGTTTCTAAATAAAAGCTTACCCCTGTAATTCCAACAAATTGGGATAATTTCTCATTTAATTGTTGTAAGATTGTAGCTCTTTAATGTGTCACGGATCTGGATCTCCTGATGCCAATTGCGCAGAATTATAGTCCACAATCTTCACCTTATATAGATCGTCTCCAGAGTTTGAAAACTATTATTTAGCTAAAACAAGAAAAATTCTCAGCTGGTGTTCGATTGTTGGCTAAATTTAGGCTATGCAATCACTTGAGTTATTCCCAATGCAATGATGAACTAGTTAAGAGTGTCTGTCTTGCTTTGTGCGGATAATAAGTATGTTTGGCCAGCTTAGATTATAAGTTAATCACTTCCCAAACATGCACTAAAAATAGTAATGGGAATCTACAAATCTGCACCGAAGTCTCTCAGAACGAAAAACTTGAATGTGAAAGGATTTGAAGTAAAGAGCTGGCAAAGTTGAAAGATTGCTACTTGTACATAATAATATGTACATCAAGGTGTCCACTCCCTCACATGGGGGAGGGGCCCACTTGGAGATAATATTTTTTATTCAAGTGAGTCCCACCCTTATGTGAGAGGGTGGATACCTTGATGTACATATTATTATGTACAAGTAGACAATTCTTTGAAGAATATATAAAGGAAGAATAATTTCCTGTAATTCCCTGCGTACAGGGAATTATTCACGAAAACCATATAGGTGCTGTGTGCATTTTGTGTCGTTATTGGGTCCAAAATCAATGAAAAATTGTCAAGTGTTATTTTGTAAAAATTCTGTCAATTTTTTCCTAATTGTAGTATAACTGAGAAAAGAATATGCTAATCTTATTCTTCAAATTGAAGGCTTTCAGATGGTTCCTCAACAAACCAATTCTCTCTTTTCAGTTTTCTCTAGTGTTGCTAGTGGTGTCAATGGGCCGAGCCGAGCCGGCTCGGCCCATTGTCGCACGAGCTCGGTGGCAACGAGTCGAGCTTGAGCTCGGCTCGTTGCCATTTGGGCGAGATCGGCTCGTGCCCGAGCTCGCCCAAAGTGAGCGGCTCGACTCGGCTCGCCGGCTTGCTTTTTTTTTTTTTTAAAACGTTACTACAAGTTTACAACGAAATCTTAAATTTAGTTGGATATAATATATATGCACATTTTCTATTTTTTTTAAAATATATATTTTTCAAAACATTTATCGGGGCTCATCAAAACATTTATAATTTTTAAAATAGTAAATATACATTTATTTAAAAAAAAAAAAGATAAACCCTCCTCCTTTATCCGGTCTTGGGACCGGTTACTTCAATTTCGTGTAGGTTGAGTTAAAATTGTACACGAATAACTTTTTACATGTACAATTTTTTTAAAAAATTATAAATGTATGAAAATAAAATTTTGTAATGAATGTAGTGAAATTAAATATCACTTACTTGATTACATGCAATTTCGGCATATTTATGTTGAATTCGATAATTAGCGTCTTCCCAATCCTTCACGCACATTAACGCTTCCAAAATATCTTCTTTTAGTCGACTTCGAATATCAGAGAGAACCCTCTTCCCTACACTAAAAGCAGACTCCGAAACTACAGTGCTAACCGGAGGTGTTAGTAGATCTTTTGCAATTGCAGAAACAATTGGCCATCGACGTTCGTTATTTCGCCAGAATTCGATTACATCTTCTGAACTTTTCTTAACTGATTTGTTACTAGGCATAGTATAACAAAAGTAATCAATTAATTCAGATGGCAATGCATTTGGACTACTACTCGAAGTTAGCGTACATGCAGTGAAAGACATACTACTACTACTAGAAGAACCATATGCATATGCAGTTGAATCATATCTAATTGAGTCTATGTTTTCTAATAAATTAATTACTTCAGCGTCGTCATCGTTTATATTAGTGGGAGGAGTAGTAGGTACACGAGTAACTTGTGTACCTATTCTTGAAGCATATAATTCATACATTTCAATTAATGTTTGTTCCAAATTCCTATAAGTAATAGGCATATTAAAAGTTAAAGTATTTGAAATTTGATCAATTATAAATTTAGTACCCGATAAATTATATCGGGGGTCCATGATGCATGCTAAATGAAATAACATAGGTAATTCTTTTCAATATTTTCTAAATTTTAATTCCATGGCATATATAACCTCATGAAAATCAGGGTCATTTTGATATCTCTTAAAAGCCCTAACAGTTATATAAAGACGTTCAAGAACCATGCAACTAGTTGGATAATAAACACCAGACAATATATTCGTAGACGTATAAAAACTTTCCAAAAATTTCTTAATTTTAAAAACTATATTCCAATCGGATTCATTTAAGATAGCATCGTCTTCGTCTCTAATATGCCTACTGTTATAAAATTCAGTGATAAACGGTTCAAAACCTTCACAGGATTTTAATAATAAGTAAGTTGAATTCCACATATGACCTACGTCAGTAATAAAAGTTTTTGTATTAGAGTTCCCAACTTGTTCACAAAATTCTTCAAATGCTTGTTTTCTACTAGGTGTAATCGTGATATACGTAAGTGCATTCCTAATTCGACTAATTTCGTCCTTCACATGTTTTAAACCGCCTTATACAATTAAATTAAAAATATGGCACACACATCGAATATGGAATAAATAACCACCAAAATCGGGTTGAAGTACTCTATGCAATTTATCGATAACTACTTTATTTACAAAAGCATTGTCAAAAGTAAAAGAACGAATTTTACTCTCACATTTATATTCTTTAATTATTAACATAATTACATTAAATATAGTGTTAGCATTATGAGGATACTCAACAATTTTAAAAGCAATAATTTTTTTTATGCATAACCCAAAGTGGGTCTATATAGTGTGCAGTTGCAGCTATATAACCTCTCTTATTAATCCCTTCCCAGAAATTCGAAGTTAAAGATATTACACCCCCGTATTTTTCTAAATCCCCAATCAATAATTGCTTTGCATTAAGAAAATATTCAATTGTATTAGAACGAAGAGTATTTCGACTTACCCCAACGTACCTTGGTTGAAGATATTGTTTGACGTAGTTTACGAAATGTTCGTTGTCCACTATTGCTAGTGGCAGCTCCGCCGCGGCAACGAACTTCACCATTCCCTTTCGTGCTTCCTCCTCCGAATACATCCACGTACCAAACTGTAGTTGTGTTTGTCCACGTTCAAGAAGCCCATGTTTGGCCGCACATGCTTTGTAATGACGGTTGAGGTGAGTGGTTCCAATGCCTTTTTGCCATGCCAGTCGTTGTTGACAGTATTTACATACTGCTTTGGTTTCTGGAAGTCCATCGATCACACGACTAGTGTTAACCAATTTGAAATGGTCCCAACATTTTGCCTGCTTCTTCCCATTTCTCTTCCCTCTTGCATTGTGAATATTTAATGCAGGTTCTTCATCTTATTCCAAATCAATAGGAACACTAGGATCAACATCAACGTCATCCAAATCAATTGGATCGGCTTCACGAACGTCGAAATCTTCAATATCTTCTGGAATTGGTAGTTCATTGAGACCGGCAAATTCATTCCCAAATTGATTTTGGGCAGGTGTTTCGCCTTTCATACCGAACAAGTTTTCAACAAATGCTCCTGGATCCATTTGTGAATTGTTGAAATAGAATATAGAAATATAGAAATGAGAAGTGAATGAAGATTATGTACTAGTGACTAGTGTATAAAATGAGTTGTAAAATTAAGATAATAATGTAAAAAAATGTAGAAGAGAATTATAGAATAAATGAATGATATTGTTGATAATGATTTGTAAATTGTAGAGAGTAGAGAGTATAGAATGAAAGTTTGGTGAGAAAAAAATGTTGTAATGGGTTGGGTATTTATAGGAGAAGAAAAGTAGAAAAAAAATTTTTTTTTTTTTAAAAAAATAAGTGACCAAACGGTCACTGAAAAATCAGTGACCGTTTGGTCACTTTGGTGATCGGAATGGTCACTGATTTCATCAGTGACCGTTCTGGTCACCTAATTTTTATTTTTATTTTTATTTATTTATTTATTTTATTTGTCTGGGCTCGTATAAGACGAGCCCACGTGACATGCTCGTCTAAGACGAGCCCACTAGCCTGGCTCGTGGGCTCGTCTCACGAGTGGCTCGGCGAGCCGCTCGTGAATAGTGACGAGCCGAGCGGGCTCGACTCGTCTAGCCTACCTGCCCGCTCGGCTCGTGCTCGGGCTCGTTTTTTTACGAGTCAGAGCGGCTCGTGGGCGTGAACAGTACGAGCCGAGCAGGCGAGCCGACGAGCCGCTCGGCTCATTTGACACCACTAAGTGTTGCACCTCTCCTAAAGAGGCTCCAAATTATTAGCCACATGGCGGATGCCAGGCTTGCACTTCACATCATCTGCCATGTCACTACATCGAAGTTTGAACTGACGAAGAGAAAGAGCAGTTAGCGATCACATAAGTCTGAAGTGACGAGGTGATATGCTACATGTGCCATAAGTCACGACGCTTTATCTCAACGTGCTAGGAGATCTTTTATACAAAGATCTACCCAAGATCGAATCCTTATTAACTGATTGATGGGGACAATTGTGCAGTAGGAGCCAAAATGTCAAGTTGAACATTACAGTGTCAAATGCACTAAATGTCCGCTCATCTATGGAATGATTGTTGATTTCTATGAGAGGACATCTTGGCCAGGAGTTGAGCACCCACGTGCCTCGCATCTAACGATTCTTTCTTCACCTCTTTTATTATAAATATTCACATTTGCACCATTTGAAAAGGTAATGCAACACCAACTATTTTATACACCATCTTCTCCCCATATTATTGTGATATCAACATTCCAGTGATCATCGCTACTGAAATTCTCGACTTTGGTTTATCACCTTACTGACTTGATCGTCGGAGTGCTTGCGGCCGTTTTCACCATCACCAGAAAAGGGAACGAGCGACTAACGGTGTGTTACAAGCGCGCAAAGAGCCTACATGAAGCTGTTTTTTGTTGGCCACATGTCGGTCTATTTTTCGGGGTCAACAACTAGCTTTAACATTTCCACTAAAAAAATATAATATTCTATTGGTCAATTTTGCTTTTGTTTTATTTAGAATTTGCGCTATTAACTCTAAATTGGCTTGAAAGCCTACTTCATTTTAATGGGTTGTGTTGACCATAAAAAATGCGCCAACAGATATCGGGTTCACTCGTGTCGTCACAAGCTAATTCCAACACATGTTGACATGTTACTAGTCGAATGTGATACGGGTTTGAATGTGGGAGAAGCTTTTTGGCACGAGACAAATATGTTCAGGCTCCGGTAAATATATGATAGACTTTTGAAAGACTATATCTTTAGGAAAATAGAGAACATGAGCTCTGAATATTAAACTTTTTTTTATCATCCCCTTGGTAATGGCACAAATGAGATCTATTTATAGTATTGCATGTACAACAACAACCATTGGATGATAGGACACATGACTCCATCTCCTTAACCAAAAAATCACATCCTAGGCATCACTTTTGACTCACTAGCCTGGGGCACCTTAAATGCCCTAAAAGGAGATGGCTAACACATATTTTATACTGACAAAACAGACCTTTTACTTACTACAACAACCCAATCAATCATTCTAAAAGGATTTTCCCATTTTAAGATCTTCGAATGCGGGTCATCATTTGCCACTATTGAGCTTTGTGCATAGCTTCATCATAAGGGCTTCGACGGAATTAAGGGGCATTGTCAAGAATTTTTTGGTTATTCTAGGCTTCGGTAAGATGACGCCTTGGCAATGAGGCAACTCGCCAAAAATGGGCTCTTCACGATTGGGTTCGGCCATTGGGTTAATGGGGCTTCAGCCATGGCTAATTGGGCTTCGGCCATTTTGACGTAACAATAATCCCTCAAGTCCATGTATAGATATTTATGTCATAGTTGGAGTTTGATGCTGAACATGATTCTCATATGAAATTAACTCACTGAAACTTAACTATTGAACCGGAGGGAAGGCTGAACTGCTAAAGCTTCCTACATGGCTGCTGAACTCTATAATTTTGAGCTGAAACAAGGAGTGTTGTATTGCTGAAGCTCCTTTTTGGTTGTAGCTGAACTTTATGATTTTGAGCCGGAGCAGGGAGTGCTGAACTGCCGAGGCTCCTTTTTAGTTGTCAACAAAATATGTTATGGATAATCACGCAAATGATTTGATGTTTTTGCATATTTTCAAGGATAGACAATTGAGGCGTTTCGACTTCCAATTCACATATGACCGTTTCATATTAAATGCACAATGATGGCCAAGTTGTCACAAGCTAAGATCGATGCGTTGAGGCTCGTGTGTAAGAAACACGCATTAATCCAAAGCTTAGTCGACAAAAACTGTTTAAATTCAACGCCTAAGATGAATCTTGATAATTAACGCTTCAGATGAAGGGGATCTAAATCCAACGGCTAAGCTTCGTCAACTTCTTCCTATAAAAGCAAAAATCAGTCTTGGAGTCACTTTCTTCACGTTTGAAAACTTCAAAACTCCTCTTGCAATCAAAAATCTTCTCCAGTTTATTCTTGTTCTCCAGCGACGTCACGTTCCTAGTCTTCTTTCACTTAGGTAATTTTTCTTGAATCCTTTATCTTCCCATTTTTTCCATTTGTTGTTTTCTTCTTTCTTCAATTTTAATGGTGTCTGGGTCAAGTGCCAGTGGTGGTAAGGTCACCGTCGTTAGGGCTGGGCAATAAGCTTTGTCCGGAGGGTTGGATGAATGTTTCTGGGTAATGAATGAGGGTCCCATAGATTACGAGGTAGGTTGGGGGCTGCTAGAATCCTTTCTATGATGACCTCCGCAAAGTCGGCTGAAATTAGGGAGAAATTTAGAATCCCAAATTCCATAGAACTCTTAGTGCCCAAAGCCCACAAACGTGCCTACTACCCGAGGCTGGGATGTGTGGCCATAAGCGAGTTTCCCCTTAGGGCAAATGTACGTCTACCACTGCACACATTTTTAGGACGGTGCTGAGGTCTTACATGTTGGCTCCTACCCAGTTGTTGCCAAGTGGGTGAAGCCAGTAGGTTGGGGCATATTTTCTCTGAAAGGAGACCTCGCTTCGCGAGGATATGTCCATCCACGTCTTCCAAACACTTTTACAACCACGAGTCCTTAGGAAGGAGGTGTCTAAATGGTGGTACTATATGACCCCTTGGGGGGCTCATGTCCCTTTTGTGGTGGGTCTGTCATTCTCTATAAAGGGTTGGAATGAGTCTTGGTTTTGGGTAAAAGGCAAGTGGCAGATTGTCGAGGGGGGCAAAGCTCCAGTTTGCACTGTGCTGACCCAGCACTCTAAAGCCCGTGAGTTACTTTCTACAATTTGGTTTCTTCTTTTCATTTATTACTTGTTTGATGCCTTTCATTGTGCAGTTGCAGGGTCTCGTTTCAAACTTTCTTAAGTTGAGTGGGAAGTTATTGAAGATATTTACCAACGCCCACAGAGGTCACACCACTTCGACCGCTTTATCGATCGAAGCAAGTTCTTTTTGGACTTCGGACTAATGACCTCAAAAGGTAGATTCTGATTCCCTTTGTTTGATACATTGCTTGAGTGTTAACATATTTTTATTTTTTTGTAGAACTTTGGGAAGAATAAATACCCTTTCGACATAGCGTCAACTTTGCGAGCTACTTCTACCGTGAATGCCAATGTTTTAAAGCCCTCATCTGGTGGTGCGAAGTACGTCAGGGGCAAACTAGAACGCCTCGGTAAGGAGCATGCTGAGACGAGTGAGGAAGAAGGGGCCCAATGAACTGATAAAGGCAAGGGAAAAGTGGAGGAACCCAAGAAAAAGAGGAAGTTATCCCACTCCACCAGTTCGTCCGGGAAGTTCGGATAAACTATTGCTTCACCTACTCAGTAGACCCTGCCTCCACATCCCAAGCTAATGCAGGCTTCATTTACTGCTGCCAAGGCCCAGAAGGTGAGGGAGGTCGGTGAAGAGGTTGCGAAGGATGCAACCTGGAGGTCGCTGGGCTCAAGGATGCAAATGGGTTCTTAGATACCCAAATAAGGCATTACGTAAATGAGGCTGAGTAGTGCAAGGCTGATGCTCAGATGGCAGGAGAAGAGGTGGTGAAAAATTACATTGCCAACTTCCACCTTACTGAAGAGTATCAGTGTTTCGGTGCTTATTGGAGGAGGTTCGCCTATGCCAAAGTGGTGGAAAGGGTTGGGAAGCTTTACCCGGAGCTTGATGCCTCTAATCTTAGGGCAGAATTTTTGGAGGAAGTTTCCCAGACCCCTATTGATAATGCAGTTGAGGCCGAGGTTGGACCAGAAGATACCCCACAAGAAACAACCAGTCAAGAAACTGCTGCGGCATCTACTGGGAAGGCATCAGACTCCTTGCCTCTTTCATAGTGTAGGATTCTTTTGTATTTTTTACTTTTTCTTCATGTTATCTAGGACCCTCCAATGTATAAATCTTTATTAATGAACTATTTATTTTTCTAATTTCATGTTTTTAATGTAATCTCAACAAACACTTCAGCAATTGTACCATGCTTTGCACTTCGATAACTTGAACTTACTTTTAGCAGAACTTGAACTTTAATAACTAAAACTAAAGCACTTAAAGCATTTGAACTTAAAGAACTTGACTTTAATATGTAGAACTGAAGCACTTTAGGGACTTCTTCCATGACATTTAGCTTCGTCATGGGAGGCTTGTCTTGTATGCTTCGGAAGACCAACGAGGTAATCTCTTTTGAGATCGGATCCTTTCCTTCTGAGGCGCCCATGCTTCTCCACATGGTGGATGATTCATCCATGTGGATGCTTCTCCCATGACGTTCAGCTTTGTCTGGGAGGCTAGTGTTTGTATGCCTCGAAGCACCAACGAGGTAATCCCTTTTGGGATCAGATCCTTCCATTTCAAAGCGCTCACGCTTCTCCACATGGTGGATGGTGCATCCATATGGAGGCTTCTCCCATGACGTTCAGCTTCGTCCTGGGAGGGTAGTCCTTCAGGCATATTTGTCGAAAACATAATTTTATTGAACTTCAGAATATTTACAAAAGTTAAGCAGATTCCTCTAGCCATAACCCGTTCATTGATAATACATTATAAGATGTTATATATTCCACGGGCGCGATTGCACTTTCCCATTTAGGTCTTCCATCCAATAAGTATCGGTTGAAACTCTTTTTTAATGCGATATGGTCCTTCTCAATTTGGACCTAAAGTGCCCGCTCCTTTGGTATGAGGCTAGTTTCAGTTGGGTTTCATCCCCCCTTTCATCAAAGAAATCAAGCTCATTTCTTCTTAGCTCATCGTTGGATATTTCGTTGAATTGCAATCGACGGGGAGAGAGTAAACCAACCTCTACCGGGCTCATTATTTTCGCACCGTAAGCCATCGAGAATGGGGTTTCTCTTGTCGGGGTTCGACTAGTAGTCCAGATTGCCCACAATATTTGTGGACTGTGGTAGCTCATCCACCCATGCTCTCTTGGAGGCATCAAGTTTTTCTATAACGTATACTTAATAATCTTGTTGACAGCCCCCACTTGTCCGTTTGCTTGAGGGTGGTAAGGTGTTAAAAAATGCTTTTTTATTTGGAGTTCTTCATACAAATCCATGACATTTTGGTTGTCAAATTGACGCCCTTGTCAGAGACAATCGAATGGGGAATTTCAAATTGGCATATGATGTTTTTCCATAAGAACTTGGAAGTGTTGGCCTCCATAACCTTGGCCAAAGGTTCGGCTTCAACCTATTTTGTGAAGTAATCGATGACGACAATGGTAAAACTTGCACTGCCTCTTTCCTTGGGTAAAGGGCCTATAAGTTCAATATCCTATTTGGCAAATGACCAGTGGTTGGAAACTACTTTTAGCTCCTGAAGGGCTGTCTCTGGATGAGAGAGAAACAGTGCGTTTGTCGCATCTTCGTACAAATTGAATTGCGTCTCTTTTCAGTGTGGGCCAATAATATCCCTGCCGTAGCACTTTCTGTGCCAACGAAAGTCATCCTGTATGATTGACACACACTCCCTCATGGATCTCACGGAGGACATAAATGGCTTTCTCCTCTCTGACACATCGGAGAAGGGGTAGTGAAAAAACCCTTTTGTACAACACTCCATCTTGGAATACAAAGTGGACTGCTCTCATCTTGAGTTTATAGGCCTTTTCTTTGTTGTTTGAAAGAACTTGATCCTCCAGGAAGGCCCTTATGGGTTGCATCCATGTAGGCGTCCTCCCTACCCATATTACTTCTTTGGGTTTAGCAGTAGAAAGTTCTGAAAGGTGCTTGATTGGTACTATCGTCAATAACTCTGAATATTTGCTGCTAGCCAGTTTGGACAAAGCGTCAGCGTGGGTGTTCTCAGTACAGGCTAGCTCAAATATTTCGAAAGTTGGAACCAATTCCATCACCAATTTAAGGTACATGGCCATGCCCTTGTCCCTTGCTATGAAACTCCCATTGACCTGGCTGACTACGAGTTGGGAACTACTGTTAAGGAGCATCCTCTTCACTTGCATCTCTTTAGCCAACCTTAGGCCAGTGCCTCATATTTAGCAATGTTGGTGGCTTTAAACCCAAACCTTAATGCGCAGTTGAGCTTGTATCCCTCGGGGCTAACCAAAACCATGCCTACGCCTGAGCCCATTTCTCTAGATGAACCATCTATGAACATATTCCAAATGGGAGGTTCTATAGGTTCCATCATTTCTTCCATCTTTGGGACATCGGCGAATTCCACGACAAATTCTGCCAAGGCCTGACCTTTGATGGCCACTCTCATTTTGTAAATAACATCGAATTTACTAAGCTCAATAGCCCATTTCAACAATCTTTCTGAGGCATCGGGTTTTTGAAGCACTTGCCTGAGCGAGAAATTTGTCAGCACATGTATTGTGTGAGCTTGAAAATACGGCCTTAACTTCCTGGAGGTAGTGATCAGTGCTAAGGCTAATTTTTCCATGACAAGGTAGCGAGTGTCACCTGCTAAAGGTGTCTTATTCACATAATAGATAGATAGTTGAAGGGCGTCTTCCTCCCTTATGAGAACTGCACTAATGGCTTCATTGGAAACATTTAAGTAGAGTTGCAGTGCCTCTCCAGATTTGGGTTTAGAGAGAAGGGGGCCTGCCCTAGGAGATTTTTCAATCCCTGCAAGGCCTCTTTACACTCCTCTGTCCATTGGAATTTGTTACCTCCTTTCATGATTTTGAAAAAATGGAGGCATTTATCAGTAGCATTTGATATAAAACGGCTTAGAGCCGCTATACGCCCGGTTAGACTTTGCACCTCTTTTGGTCACTGTGGTGACCTCATTTCAATCAATGCCCGATTTTTTTTTTGGATTAGCCTCTATTCTCCTTTAGTTGACCATATACACCAAGAATTTGTCAGAAGCAACCCGAAATGCACATTTGAGGGGGTTCAGCTCCATGCTATACCTTCGAAGAATTTGGAAAGCTTCGCTCAAGTGCTTCACATGGTCATTTGCTTTCAAACTTTTCACCAGCATGTCATCCACGTAGGCTTCCATTGTGCTACCAATGAGGTTAGCAAACATTTTGTTAACAAGTCTCTGATATGTAGTACCAGAATTTTTTTAACCCGAAGGACATCATTTTGTAGCAATAAAGACCTCTATTAGTTATGAAAGAGGTGTTCTCCTCGTTTGCCGAATGCATAGGAATTTGATTGTAACCCAAGTAAGCATCCATGAAACTCAAAAGCTCATGTCCAGTGGTGGAATCTGCAAATTGGTCTATCCTTGGAAGGGAAAAACTGTCTTTATGGCAAGGTTGGTTGATGTTGGAGAAGTCGATACACATCCTCCACTTACCACTATGCTTCTTCACCAATACTGGGTTTGAAACCCACCTTGGAAAGATGGCATCTCTGATAAAACCATTCTTGGTTAACTTTTGTACTTCTTCCTTAAGCGCCTCATATCTCTCTGGGTTAAGGGCCCTCGTCTTCTGTCTGTGTAGAGCAGATTTAGGATCAAACTTCAAATGGTGACAACTGACTTTTGGGTCTACCATGTTCTCGTATCTCCAAGCAAAGATGTCAAGATTCTTACATAGAAAATCTTTTAATTTTTCCTTAGCCTCCGACGATAGATCCCTTCCCACCTGCAATTTCTTGTTGGGATCTTGGGGGCCATCGGGAAACTTTCAAGTTCTTCTACTAGGGCTGCTTGGGATTCAGATTCAATGACTCGTGGGTCCAATTCATCGGGCACTACCAATTGTTCGATGACATCCGTCATCTCGATATCTTCCCTCCTTAAATTTTATTTTGGAGCATCCACCATATCTATAGCCATAAGTACCATATTGATGTCCCTGGGTTCAGCTTTTCTAATGGAATTCAAGTAGCATTCTTGTACCCCTCTTTGGTCACCACTTACAGTAGCAATCCCCTGCCCAGTGGAGAATTTCATGCATATGTGATGAATGGAGGTAACGGCCCATAAGCTTTTCAGGGCGGGTCTACCAAGCACCCCATGGTAAGCTGATCTGCTATCTATTATCAAGAAGTCCATGAAGTTTAAAGCTATTTGGGTGGATCTCCCATTTCCACGGTAAGGATTATTTTTTCCATTGGGATGATGCTATCTCCGGTAAAGCCATACAAGGGGTCGCGATGCGAATTATTTCGTGGTCGACAATCATTTTGTCAAAAGTGGCTCCAAAGAAGATGTTGACGGAGCTACCATTTCGGGCCACGACAGACCTTATCACAAGGGCGTCACAATGGAGATAGTGTATTCTCTCGGTGTCGGCCAGAGTGAAAGATATGGGGATAATAGCCTCCATCGTGAGCTTCTATCTACTATATAGCTGGTCACCGAAGGGACATTTGCCTCTCTCGCGTAATTCCTTTGGGAATTCAGTGTCTCACCCCTACATAGGGTTCTTCAAAAATTGTATCAATCTCATGGATAGGAGCACCTTTCGCATTAACTGGAGGGTTCCTACGCTGCCGTTGCCCTTCCTTAGGTCCTTCTCTATCGCGGTCCCTCCTCTGTCATGGAGACAGCTCCCGACGGGAGGTTGCCTCTTCACGCCTAGGCCCGTGATCTTGCCTTGGCGGGGGCATGTCCCTAGGAGGGTGAACATTTCTTTGGTTGCTTTGAGCGTTCATTTGTCTAAGATGTTTGGCTATATCCCTACAATCTACTGTGTTATGAATATAAGAATGATGGTAACTTCAATATTTAGGGGTGTTCGGTCTATTTCTAGGTGCTGAACCCCGCCCTCGTCCTCTTTCTCTTTGGGGGGCCCTTTGTCCAAATTCAGTCTGCCGCACGATTTCAGGTGCCACATCCTTATAAGCTAATGCTAGCACAACATTCAATGTAGTCGTGGCAAGTGATTGTCCGGAGTTGGGATTAATCTCATTCCTGGACTGGTTCCATTGATGGTCCATTAAATGAGAGGTTGGTCATTTTCCACGTTGCCTTTGTAGAGGTGGGAGGCCCCTGCTGGCTCTATTTCGATGATTAATCAATTTCTCGTTGATGATCTCACGCCTTATCATTTTCAGTAAGGCATCGTAGCTACCGAGGTCCTTATTTTGCACATCCCTCCAAAATAGTTTGTTCATGTTCAAACCACCCCGTAATGTGGACAGCGCCTCTCGGTCAGTGACTTGAATGCAATATGTCATTTCATCAATAAAGCGGGCTAGAAAACTTTTCAACGTTTCTCCAAACTACTGCCTCATGTCCTGGAGGCATTGGATGTGGGCTTCTTCCTCTTTGCTTACAGCAAACCCTTTCAGGAACGTACTCTTAAATTCTGGCCAGCTCGGATACTCCCTGGAGGCAGCCTAGTATACCAAATTTCCAGAGCTCCACTCAGAGTCAAGAAGAAAGCTCAGCATTTGACGGTGGGGGTGGCGCCTCTTAGACTTATGTTCGTTTTGTAACTATTCAAGTGTTTGGCCAGGTCGCCCCTTCCATCATACTTTGTTATTTTTGGTGGCACATAATGACTTGGTCATTGTACAAAACCTAGGGTTAGAGGTATATCTCTATCCCCCACAAGAATTTAGGGTATTTACTATTTGGTCTAAAATATACAATCTTCTTTCGAACGATTTAACCCACATAAATGAGAATGCATGAAATACAATAGTAAATACACAAGAAAATAAACATTTTAACATTAAAAAACAAATATTAAAATTAATTAAGGTATGTTAAGTGATAAGTGTATTTTATACACTTATTAGGGGCCTAAAATAGCGATATTTGATTGTTCTTTTGACAAAATATATCTTAAATTATTTTTTTATGTTATATAGGTAAAATTCAAAAGTTGAATGAGAAATTGAAAGAAAGAAACGAAAATTAGTGAAAATGGTGAAGTTTAAAGTTTGAGGACCAAATTGAAATTATTCAATAGTTGATTCGGACCACAATGAGATATTTTGAAGATTACTAGGAGACAATTAGATGTAATTAGAAGTAACAAATGAATGGAATATGATCAAAATATCATCAAAATCAACTTTCAATTGTATAAGTTATATTCCAAATTTTTAGTCAAAGATTGAGACTTATTTTTGGCACAGTAAACGTTCGAATTGGAAAAATTCTATTTATAGCAAAGTTTTAGCTCTTTGAGATAGCTTTTCAAAATACTTTGAATTACCTCAATCGGATATCGAGAGAGAAGATTATGATCAAAACATCGACTGCTGTGAAGAGATAAAAACATGCGCGCACGAATGCAACTTTCACTATTCGATTGTAACTCTTTTGAAAATCAATTTGGACATGATTTTCAATCATTATTTATTATCATCAAATGAGGGAAATTCATAGTTTTTGTGAGAGAATTGAAGGGGACTTGTAAGAATTCAATTATTCAAACTTAATTTTTAGGGAAAGAAGAGAAGGCGGAAGTGTATATTATCAAGAAATTATTGAAGAGATTCAAGATTCATTTTCATCTTTTCAATTTATTAAAAATTCGGATTATATATTTTTACTTAAATATAATTTCTTGTAATTTTGATATGTTAGGATAGTTTTATGTATTACTAGGATGACATAAATTCTTGTTATGATATTTTTAATTAATTACTTTGATTTAATTTGGTTTGATTTGTGGATGTTATTATTGTTTTCATCGTTCTTTTTCAATTGATTGATCACCAATTGAATTGTTAGTAGATTTTATTATAATCGAGAGAGATAATAGGATTTAAGCACAATATAATAAATATTATAATGTTCGATAGAGGATAGAGATATATATTTATATTTTATATGATTTCGATATGTGTTTTAGTACTTGTTAATGCATTTATCATATTTGCATCTTTTATCGAGAGATGGAAGAACCACATAAAGGAAATAGATTCGATCGCCATTGAAAGAGACTTTCAATTAAATTAGAAACATTGATCAATATGAACGATTTCACATTGTCACTTTAATTGTTACAATAAAAATGTAATAATAAGGGGGATTCAATATTTTATTAATGTATCTCACATATTTAAAATCATGATAACTTGTTTAATTTATAATTTATAATTTAGGGATTAGTATAGAAAAATCACGATAACTTGTTTGCTATTCGATTAAAGTTGCAATTAAATTGAACTCGGTCAAACACATAGTACTTGTGGATTCGACACTCTATTAATCATTTATCATTATATTACTTGAACACAATCCTATGCACTTGCGAATTTTTAAATGATTAAGTTTTATCTCAACACAATAACTTAGCCCAATTTATATATATGATAAAAAAGAAGAAAAATTAGAGAAATACATTGCAAATTTTTAGAAGAATAATGGGTAAAATATAACGGAAAATGTAAATCATTCCCTTGGTTGGATTCTTGAAATGAGTTTTGGCTTGGTGTTGATTTTCCCCAAAAATCTCTCCAATATCTTTGATTTCTTCTCCTTCTTGTGCTCTAGATTTTTCCCCATTTTATCCCAAAAGTGTAAAAAAATGAAAGATCAAGAGTGGAATGAGAATATCTATTAAAAACCATTTTTATAACTTTTAAAACCTTAAAAAGGGACCTAGAAAATTGCAAAAAGGGCCCAACAATTCTAAACAGAAAACAAAATGGGCCCCTGCCCAAAAGCTGGCGATTGCCCACACTGTGAAAGGCATTTGCTCTCGGGTTGTTTAAGGGTCACTCCCCCGCGCACGCGGCCGCCTCAATCTGTGGTTTTTGCGTGAAGTCCTCCTATATTTGTATGCTTGGTCACTCGACTTTAATCTTACACATTTTGATGGTTGAATTTTGATTTTCATTTCCAATTCAATCATGCCCTTTATAAATTGCATTCAAGGTCCCTAAACTTTTGTTACTTTTGCACTGTAGTCCCCAACTTCAGATTTTTATACGATTTCATTCCCTTTGATCTTCTTTTTGCTTGTTCTCTTCCAATGTGTGATTTCAACCTAAAAAGCAACAATTACACAATTATCAATATAAATTCGTTCATTTCATCAATAATTAATTTATTGTAAGTGCCAATAAGTATATAAAAACACACTTATTAACAATCTCCACTTTATTTATATAATCTCTAAAGTTTGAGAACAATAATTTGCGTTAACAGAGCTCCTGTCACATTGGCTGATTCAATACAAAAGTTCAGTCCGGACTGGCGTTGACCATTGACTATCGACAATCGACGATCATAAGAGCGATGTCGTTTATTAATATTTAATTAAATAATATTAAAAATTATTCAATATATATGTAAACGCACTAACACGTAAAATTTTTATATATATATCATAGTTTTTATTTAACCAAATCAAATCATAAAAAAACCAAACAAAACCAAACATTAACTGATGCAAAACTCACCATGATAATGGGAAGGAAAAAAAAAACTCTTAAATTACCAATCTTTATTACACCCATATATCTAAAAAAAAACTCGTACATTCGCCAATTAGAAAATTAGCAGCTGAAAATTCAAAATTACCCCATGAGATTTACGCGAAGGCGAAGGCGAAGGCTAAGCTCGATGAATAACTCATACGTACCTACAACCCACCAACGGAAGAAGAACACAATTGACAGAGATTGATTTAATCCTTGTGGGAATGAAATTTGAGTGTTAAAAAGAATCTGATTTGAAGAGGAAAAGGAAAAAATAGGATGGAAAATGGATTTTTTTGTCGATCAAGTTCAAAAGAGCGGAAATTTAGAGAGGAAATGCGTAAAAATGGATGAGGTGATGGTTGCGTGAAGACGGAAAAGAAAAAAAAAAGAAATTTTGTTGACGATAGAAAATTCTTACAAAACCAAAAAAAAAAAAAAAAGAGAGAGAAGGAAGAGGAACAGTTACCAGCGGCGAAGCCAAACCTGAAACCCTCGCCTGCGTGCTGGTCTCCTTCTTCCTCGACACAGTTCCAGCGGAGCCCAGCACGAGCAGCCCCACCCCCATTCATCAGGTGCTGGGTCCGCCGCTGTCCTGTCACAAGATGTTATTATGATGGTCTCCCCATCCATACTCCCCAACTCCCAACGAAACACTAAACCAAGAACAATCTTTGCTATTGTTTGATCGTCCATTAAAAAGCATGTCTGGTAACTAGTATGCTTAAAAAATTTACAAAAATAACTTTTAATGTTGGTAAAAGTTCGAAATAAGTCTAAGTAAGATGTTTTTAAAAGAATTGTAACTTTCTTTATTTAAAAGTAAAAAAGCGAGTTTTTCAAACATGATTAAAGACAACAAAAAGTTACGCCGAACATGATCATAAATTTAGTTAATCTTGATGCGATTTATGAACTAGTTAAGAGTGCTCGTCTTGCTTTGATTTTTCCCTTTCCATTGCTAAAATTTATTTTCTTGAGGACATACCTACTTTGGAAAGCTCGTGTCATCCGTGTTTACTTACTGAAGATTGCATAGAAGATAATAAGAACTTTGTGCTCGAGTATGGCTGGTTGTTAGTATTATCTCAGCGTGGCTGCATTTATTCGGATGATTGGTATTGTCCTACTTGGATCTCAAGTATTCTCTTTTTTTCGTTTGCTGCCTGTGATTAGAGGTCATCTGACGTGATGCACATTTTCTGGTCCTACAAAAAGGGTTTTATTTATTGTGTATTTTTGCGATGTTCGAATCTCTTTACTTATGCCTTCTATATGTTTTTTCCTTGTACATGACAAGGATGATTATAACACTGTTGAAGCGTCTGCACCAACCTCTGGCATGTGATGATGCCCGTTAGTAATGATATTCAACAAGTAACATACAATGCCACATGAAAAACAGAATGCAAAATATGTAAACTGAACAAGGACAATGTAGTCCTTTCCTACTAAAGGTAAGTTTTATCCCAGCATATAGCTCAATGTACACCACTCGAGCCATTATTATGCATGTTGTGGTATAGAAAGATGAGTTTAAATACAATACAGTGATTCCATATGAAAAGAGGAGAACCAACAAAAGCAAATCTTTGTTGGCAGGGTTGATTCGAGAAAACCTGCACTAGGTTCAACCGAAATGTTCAAAACTTGACCAAACACAAATAAAAATAATGTACGCCGCCTTCTATTTCTATATATGAATAGGCTTGTCATAGGTGGCCATAGCAGCCTCCTTTATGGCCTCACTCATTGTTGGATGTGCATGGCAGGTGCGAGCAATGTCCTCACTTGATGCTCCATATTGCAAAGCTAAAACTGCCTCATGAATGAGCTCCCCAGCATTAGGAGCCATGATGTGGACACCCAAAATCTTGTCAGTCTCCTTTTCGGCAAGTATCTTAACCAATCCGTCAGCATCATCGATTGCCTTGGCCCTGCTATTTGCCAAGAAAGGGAACTTCCCAACACGATAATCAACTCCAAGTGCTTTAACCTGCTCTTCAGTTTTCCCTACAGAGGCCACCTCTGGGTGTGTGTAAACAACTCCAGGAACCATATCATAGTCCACATGACCTTCCTTCCCTGCAATATACTCCACACACGCAACACCATCTTCTTCAGCTTTGTGAGCCAACATTGGTCCAGGAATAACATCACCAATGGCATATACCCCTGATACATTTGTGGCAAACCGTTCATTCACCAAGATCCGGCCAGCCTTATCAGTTTCAACTCCTATCTTCTCCAATCCAAGACCAGCTGTAAATGGAACTCTGCCAGCAGAAACAAGAACAACATCAGCTTCAAGAATAGTCTGATTGCCACCAGCTGCTGGTTCAAGGGTCAACTTTACACTATTCGCTGTGGTGTCAACACTCACCACCTTCGTTTTAAGCATGAATTTCATCTTCTGCTTCTCAAGGAAACGTTGAAATTGCTTCCTAATTTCACCATCCATGGTTGGGACAATATCTGGTGCAAATTCAACAACAGTAACCTCAGAACCTAGACGTCCCCAGACAGAGCCCATTTCAAGCCCAATATAACCAGCACCAATAACCACAAGTTTCTTAGGAATCTCTTTTAAAGATAAAGCCCCAGTAGATGATACAATTCTCTCTTCATCAATGGTAATCCCCAGTAGACTTTTGACATCAGAACCAGTGGCAATTATTATATTCTTACCTTTAACAACAGCATTACCACCTTCAAGGGTGTCCACCGAAACTTCAGAAGGAGACAGGAACTTGCCATATCCCTTGACATAGTTTACTTTATTCTTCTTGAATAGACCCTCAATACCTTTGGTTAAGTTACCCACAGCCTTATCTTTTTGGGCCAACATGGCAGGTAGATCAACCTCAACAGATTCGAACTTTACGCCATGACTGGCAAATGAATGCTTGGCTTCATGATACATATGGGAGGAATGAAGAAGTGCCTGCGCATGACACATGGAAACACAGACAATGGGTATACAATTCAAATTGAAAAAAGAAAGCCTATCTGCTATAAAATAGTAAACTTCAAAATCTGGATGAGTACATAGATATCTGGTAAGTTGGTTGACTAAATTGTTGGCTATAAAATAGTAGGGCTGGGCAAAATGTCCGAACCGAACCGAACCAAACCAGAACCGAACCGAACCGAGCGGGTTTTTTTAAATGAAATACCCGAACGGGTATCCGAATCGATAACCGAATGGTTTGGTTCGGTTTTCGGTTCTAGACCCAGAACCGAAGAACCGAATAAGAACTGAAATTTTTTTTTATATTGGATAAATCAATTTCTTTTATTTTTTCTAAATAAATTAATAATTTTTTTCTTATTAAATCTTATTAGTTGAACAATTTAGAGTTTATTTATGTTTGTTAGTTGTGTTTTTTTCAATTTTTTCTTGTATAATCTCTTAGTAGTTAGTATGGAAAGTCAAGCAACTGATTATTACATTAAATAGTTGGTAAGTATTATCAATACTTTAAAATATTTTATCTTTATTATTTCTAATTTATATTTCATTTTTATGTAGACTTGAATGTTTGAAGCAAATGAATTATTGATATGAATTATCGAAGTTTTATTAGTAATATTTACTTTTTCGTATTTGTATTTGACAACTTATTATTTATATGTTATTAAATTAGATTACGTTAATTTGTAAAAGTTAAGATTGAACTTGGTATTTATATCTACTTTTTGTTATTAATATTAGTATCTACTTTCAGGTGTATTTATGTAGTATTATTTTAAATGTTAAAAAATTTAATTATAGTACGGAACCGAACGGAACCGAACGGAACCGAACCGAACCCGAACGGTTCCAAAATTATATTTGGAACCGACGGTTCCATTTACTAAATACCTGAAAATTTCTGGAACCGAAAAAAATCGAACCGAACCGACCCACGCCCACCCCTATAAAATAGTCTTATGCAGTTTATATTGTATGAAGACTCAAACCTGGAAAACATATTATCACTACTCCCAATAAACCATATTAAAGATCAATTATACAAAAGATGCAAAGACAATAAATTCAGCTAGCTACTTGAAACCTATATAATACCGTGGTTTAAAAAAAAAAAACCCAATTGAAACCCACCTTAAGGCCCACCTCAGAGTGAGGTATGCAAAAAAGCCTCAAAGCATTTGGAGGCGTACGCCTCCAAAATATAAAAATTATTATTGGATTTTGAGAATAGACCATTGCCCACTAAAACATTCAAAAATTGCATCTCTCATAAACCCAATTTGGAAATAGTCCATTTCCCCCATGAACAAAAATAATAGTTTCTTTATAGATATTTTTTTTCCTTTTTCTTTTTTTGTTGATTGCTTGCACACTTTAAACTACTCTATTACGAATTTTGAATATTGTTTATGATGTATTATACCTTATTTTGCATTTTAATAATTTCTTGACAATTTTTTGGTTTACTATGAGGCTTACGCCTTGCCTTAGGAAAGAAAAATGCCCTCGATACTTGAATACGCCTTTGAAACATTTTATAACCTTATAAACTAGCTAAGAAGATTATGAGGTGCAAATTAGAGAAGACAGATGGAAAAAAAAAATAGATTATCAATTCATCATTAAGACCAAGTGCTCCAAAAAGAATCAGCAACACACTGCACAAAGCATGGTCATTAATCAGTTCTAGAAAAGAATGGTTTGAGTGTCACCAAAATAGTAGACGAAAGTCCCTCAGTTAGGGCAGTGTTAGGGAACGGTTAGGATGACCTAGTTTTATTGCCAAGAGGACCTTATTACTACGAATCTCAATAATAAAGCTTATGATTAATAATCCCATACAGCTCAAAGGGCGCGTGCTTTGCAATTGTTAAGAATGGCCCTAGTTAATTGTCACTAATGTGGATGAGTTCTACACCAAATGACGTAAATTTTGAGTTAGAATTAGGGCTGGGCAAGGTCCGGTTCAAACCCGAATTTTCGAGTATTTAGTAAATAGAACCGTCGGGTCCAAATTTAATGATGGAACCGTTCGAGTTCGGTTCCATTCGGTTCGGTTCGGTTCGGTTCCCAAGTTTCGTACAATAATTAATTTTTTTAATGTTACAATAGCGATACATTAATTCGACTATGATATGTTTAATCTTAACTTTCACAAAATAACGTAGTCCTATCTCGTGATATCTTTTGCACTTCTTTTTCTTGAGTTCTTCATAAATTTTACTGTTAAATTATAAGAAGAGGAAGAGGAAGATTGCGAGTTAACAATAATAGAACGGCAGAAATGACACTACGGTAGAATAAGAGATTTGGATAAAACTTAGGTCAATTTGATTAAGTCGGACTTAGCAGGAAATTAGAAATAATAAAATCATATTTTGGGTTTGGATTAAATTAATTAGTTAACAAATTTATTTAAAAAAATAAAATAATTTGACTTATTTAAAATATAAAATTAAAAAAATTAGGGAGATTTGATTCTTATTCGGTTTTTCGATTCTTGGTCTAGAATCGAGAACCGAACTAAACTCATCGGTTCTCGATTCAGATACTCATTTGGGTATTTAACTTGAGAAGAACAGCTCGTTTCAATTCAATTTGGTTCAGGTCCGGTTCGATTCGATCCGGTTCAGGAGTTTTGTCCAATGGAGCCCAAAAGCTAAATAATTATCTTTAATATTGAACATGCCGGAATTCCCATGAAATTGGAGTTATTTTATGATTTTATCCAAACAATATTTAGTGTATTCTAATAATACCATTATTAGTTTGGATTGATTAACACATATATTTATACAATAATTGAACTGGTTAAGGAAATTCTTCGATTGCATACGATCCAATGTAATGTACGAAGTCTTTTATGTGTGCAACATGCTGTCTTCTGTTAGTTTATGCCATGTATAGTCTTTATTATGTACAACGTATAAAGTCTTCCATTAATGTTGGAAGTATGCGCAAGCCTATAGCTAGCATTGGAAGAAGCTATTTACATTTTACAAGATAAGTGAAAGAAAATTAAAATCCTTCAATCTATGATCCTCAGACTCGGGTACGGGTATCGGGTGCATGTGCGTATCTAAGTGTCGGATCTTTTATTTTCTAAAATGCAGGATACAGGAACATAGTTAAAAAGAGTCCAAATTTCGGACACGAGTACGTAGATACGTCTTTCAAACTTCAATTTTTTTACTAATCCAAAATGTCATTTTGTATAGACCAAAATCAATTATTCACAAAGAAGGAAATTAGTATTAAATAAAGGGTTAAGACGAATAAAATAGAATTTTAGGATTCAATTTTCAATTATGGGAATTACTTTTTTTGATAGGTAAATTTTTTTTTGATAGGTAATTATGGGAATTACTAAATGTTACATAAAATAGAAAATGAAGAATTTGATTGCAATTTGGATTTAGTGGAGCACTAAGTAGCACTATATAGAATCCATTTCATTTTATACAAATAAAACCTTAAATCACCGACAGAGAGAGAGAGAGAGAGAGAAGGAAAAAAAATGGAAAAAAAAAAAGAAAGAAGAAAAAGAATGGAAAACCTAGCGCCTCCACCTTCTCCACTCTCTCGACTACAACGTTATATTTATAGAGAGCAAAAAGGAGAAAGAAGAAAAGGGAAAGAATAAAAAAAAAAATTAAAAATAATATTACACGGAAATCCAAAACTTTTCCTTACTTTTTAACCACACATTCTTTAAAAAATTACTATTCCAAAATACATTTTTTTCCAACACCTCATTAAAATGGAGCCCAAACAAGGGCTTAATAGAAGAATCAGAATTGGAATGATTACTATGCAGATTTGGAATGAAATGTCTTGAAAAATTATATTTTGTTGGAATTATTTTCTACTCCTCCCTTATTCTTAGTAGCCAAGAGATGAAAACTTCTTTTTATATTATTTTCTTATTTGAAAATAGGTTTTAATTAAAATATAGTGAAAACTGTATGTTTCACCAATTAAATAACCTTGATATAGTTTTTCAATGAAACTTGAGAGAAATGGTTTATTTAATGTATTTTTTTAAACAAATGGAAGAAGCGTCAACGCTTTGTTATCGAGATACTAAGTTTACAAATATAAATAGGTTTAATATTTAGTTTATGATTTCAAAATTTTATATTCTATTTGGTTTCAATTAGTTAATGATAAATATGTGAGTTGTTATAAGGTTTATTTTAGCTATATGGTAGCTAGTGGCCGTAGGGATTGCAAAAAAACTCGTTCATCTCGATACTCGTGGGCCACTCTCCCGATACTGTTTAAAATTAATTTCAAATTTAAGTTTTTTATTAAATAAAAACAAAATATTTATCCCGCTTTAACCGGGTATGGGGATTGGACAAGGTGACAAAAATACCAAAGGAATGGGATGAAAATGGCGGACCCATCCCGTTGTCATCCTTACCTGTGGGTGATATGGAGCAAATAGTGCTCCTAGTTTTTAGAGAGAGTTTATTGAATATGAATATATATATATATCCTTCGAAACCTAATTTATGAAGCTTAAGGCTCCTTCGAATGATCTTATTTCATCTTTGAGCCCTATTTTTCAATTATACAATTTTCTTCAAACTCATTTTTAACCACATTTTCCTAATAAAATAATATTACGCACAAATTTAATATTCCAAAATTTATTTTTACCAAATAATGGGTGCTCAAACGAGGGCTTAATTCTCTTAATAGAAATGTGACCATAACCAAAAAGAACAGTTTAACAGACAAAAATCTAAAAATAACACATCTACTTTGACTACAACTTGTAACAATAAGGCAACTAAATAACACATCAAATTTTTTTTTATTAGCAACTTGACACTAATTAAACTTTAGCTTGACTTTTACAAAATTTTGGTCCAAAAATGATCATGAATAATAGGAGAGCATTCAGCAGTAATAACAATTTGATGGTCATTCAGTTAATCAATCGATTTCTTTGTGCTGTTTGTTATACATCAAAAAAAAAAAAAATCGTCGAATAGATATGTAAAAACAGAAATGCCTGTAAAATATGCTCAATCTTCAAGTAACATAATCCAAGGAAAAAACGATTTCCGAAAACCAAATACAAAATTCAACAGATTAAACCTAAAAAAGTGACAGTACAATACAGTACCTTAGAAGGGATGCAGCCAACGTTGAGACAGGTACCGCCAAGGGCTCCTCGCTTCTCGATACAGGTGGTCTTGAGCCCCAGCTGGGCGGCCTTGATGGCAGCCACGTAGCCTCCGGGGCCACCCCCAATAACTACGACGTCGTTCTCCTCAGATCCCGACGCAAAGCCTCTGGTAAGAATCCACGAGTACTTTGAAGCAGAAGTGTTATAGTTGCCGTTGTAATAGAGATGCCTCGACGATGAGAAGAATGTTACGGCCTTTCGTCTGGCAATTGTAGTCATAGCCATTTCTCAATGCAAAAATCGAAATCTCCTCTTTTCGATTTTTAGGTTTCCTTAGAAGATGAAGGATGGAGAAGGCGATCTATAATTATTATTTTAAAAAGGAAAAAAGAAGAAGAAAAAGAAAGAGTAGAGAGTATGTTCCGATGTGAACGGGTCTAAAGATTTAAAATGAGACTTTTAATCACAGTCGCTGCTGTTTTTATGACTGACTTTCTGGATGCAGTCAATCTGGACCGTTAAGGTGAGAAATTTGTAAGCTTCTATTAATTAATTAGTAGTGTCAACCGAGCCGAGCGGCTTTGTAAACTCATATTAATTAATCAGTGGTGTCAACCGAGTCGAGCGGCGGTTGAGCCGAGCGGCTTTGTAAGCTTCTATTAATTAATCAGTGGTGTCGTACTGTTCACACCCACGAGCCGCTCGAACTCATTAAAAAGCAAGCACGAGCATGAGCCGAGCGGGCTGGCTGGCTCGCTAGACGAGCCGAGCCCGCTCGGCTTGGCACAATTCACGAGCTGCTGGAGCCCACGAGCCGCTCGGCTCGTATATTTAAAAATAATAATAAATAAATAAATAAATAAATAATACAAGTGACCAGAACGGTCACTGATTCAGTGACCGTTTGGTCACCAATTTTTAAATTTTTTTTTCTACTTCTCTAGTTTTCTTCTCCTATAAATACCCAACCCATTACAACATTTTTTTTCCACCAAACTTTCATTCTCTACTCTCTACAATTTACAAATCATTATCAACAATATCATTCATTTATTCTATAATTCTCTTCTACATTTTTTACATTATTATCTTAATTTTACAACCCATTTTATACATTAGTATATAATCTTCATTCACTTCTCAATTCTACATTTCTACATTCTATTTCAACATTCAATTTCTACAATTCACAAATGGATCCACGAGCATTTATTGAAAACTTGTTCGGTATGGAAGACGAAACACCTGCCCAAAATCAATTTGGGAATGAATTTGCCGGTTTCAATGAATTACCAATTCCAAAAGACATTGAAGATTTCGACGTTCGTGAAGGTAGTCATCTCGATCCAATTGATTTGGATGACGTTGATGTTGATCCTAGTGTTCCTATTGATTTGGAACAAGATGAAGAACCTGCATTAAATATTCCCGATGCAAGAGGGAAGAGAAATGGGAAGAAGCAGGCAAAATGTTGGGACCATTTCAAATTGGTTAACACTGGTCTGTAGCTATATAGACCCACTTTGGGTTATGCATAAAAAAATTATTGCTTTTAAAATTATTGAGTATCCTCATAACGCTCAAACTATATTTAATGCTATTATGTTAATAATTAGAGAATATAAATGTAAGAGTAAAATTCGTTCTTTTACTTTTGACAATGCTTCCGTAAATAAAGTAGTTATCGATAAATTGCATAGAGTACTTCAACCCGATTTTGGTGGTTATTTATTTCATATTCGATGTGTGTGCCATATTTTTAATTTAATTGTACAAGACGGTTTAAAACATGTGAAGGACGAAATTAGTCGAATTAGGAATGCACTTATATATATCACGATTACAACTAGTAGAAAATAAGTATTTGAAGAATTTTGTGAACAAGCTGGGAACTCTAATACAAAAACTTTTATTACTGCCGTAGGTCATAGATGGAATTCAACTTACTTATTATTAAAATCCTGTGAAGGTTTTGAACTGTTTATCAATGAATTATATAACAGTAGGCCTATTAGAGACGAAAACGATAATATCTTAAATGAATCCGATTGGACTACAGTTTTTAAAATTAAGAAATTTTTGGAAAGTTTTTATACGTCTACGAATATATTGTCTAGTGTTTATTATCTCACTAGTTGCATGGTTATTGAACGTCTTTATATAACTGTTAGGGCTTTTAAGAGATATCAAAATGACCCCGATTTTCATGCAGTTATATATGCCATGGAATTAAAATTTAGAAAATATTGGAAAGAATTACCTATGTTATTTCGTTTAGCATGTGTCATGGACCCCCGATATAATTTATCGGGTACTAAATTTATAATTGACCAAATTTCAAATATTTTAACTTTTAATATGCCTATTACTTATAGGAATTTGGAACAAACGTTAATTGAAATGTATGAATTATATGCTTCACGAATAGGTACACAAATTACTCGTGTACCTACTACTCCTCCCACTAATATAAACGATGACGACGCTGAAGTAATTAATTTATTAGAAAATATAGACTCAATTAGATATGATTCAACTGCATATGCATATGGTTCCTCTAGTAGTAGTAGTTTGTCTTCCACTGTATGTACTCAAACTTCAAGTAGTAGTCCAAATGCGTTGCCATCTGAATTAATTGATTACTTTCATTATACTATGCCTAGTAACAAATCAGTTAAGAAAAGTTCAGAAGATGTTATTGAATTCTGGTGAAATAACGAATGTCAATGGCCAATAGTTTCTGCAATTGCAAAAGATCTATTAACACCTCCGGTTAGCACTGTAGCTTCGGAGTCTGCTTTTAGTGTAGGGAAGAGGGTTCTCTCTGATATTCGAAGTCGACTAAAAGAAGATATTTTGAAAGCGTTAATGTGCGTGAAGGATTGGGAAGACGCTAATTATATAATTCAACATAAATATGCCGAAAGTGCATGTATTCAAGTAAGTGATATTTAATTTCACTACATTCATTACAAAATTTTATTTTCATACATTTATAATTTTTAAAAAAAATTGTACACGTAAAAAGTTATTCGTGTACAATTTTAACTCTGCCTACTTGAAATTGAAGTAGCCGGTCCCAAACCCGGATAAAGGAGGAGGGTTTATCTTTTTTTTTTTAAATAAAAATGTTTTAGAAAATGTATATTTACTGTTTTAAAAATTATAAATATTTTGACGAGCCCCGATAAATGTTTTGGAAAATGTATATTTTAAAAAAAATAGAAAATGTGCATATATATATATTTTTTGAATTTAAGATTTAGTTGTAGTAGCGTAAAAAAAAAATAGGCGAGCCAGCGAGCCGAGCCTCTCGTCTTGGGCGAGCTCAGGCAGGAGCCGAGCTCACCCAAAAGGAAACGAGCAGAGCTTAAGCTCGCTCGGCTCGTGCGAGCACGACGAGCCGAACTCGTGCGAGTATGGGCCGAGCCGAGCTATAATTAATTGGACGAGTATATAAATTTTCACATAATGGTTCATATAATTACATGTGGCACATATCCAACTTTTAATTCAAATCTCACACTTTCACATTAACTATCAGATGATTGTCACATCACATTATGTATCCCCTTATGTACATAAATTATGTACGACAAGCATTATCCTAATTAAAATAATTCCTGAAAACAATATATCACAGCAATGAGCAAAAGTAAGAACGTGATTTTAGTGCTCTTTAGCTGATCTGGAAACGAAACGCTGCTAATTTTGGAGTTTCATGCATAATTAACACAATATTAATAACAAATATTTTCACTTTGTAGTTAGAGAAGAAGTGCACCAACCTCCCCCTCTCTCTCGAGGTAGTTGCGATATCATCTTCATTTTTGTCATTATAATTTTTAAGTGAGGTACTGATACTTCAATTTTTGTCAATTGAATCCATTATATTTTAATTGTCTCTACTTAGTCCTATTCTTTCTTATCATGTGGACCTAAAGTAAAACACTTTTTATGTGAACATTATTCACTATTGATAAGTGACATTAAAATATGACATAAAGTACCCAATTGACACAAATTGAAGTATAGTGACTCAATTGAAATTTAAAGTTCGACAATATGATTAATTCATAGATTATTATAATTCAAGATCACTATACTTCACGCCTACAAGTCATTTTTTAACAGTCACGTAGAAGGACTGCCAATAATTAACATCCACATAAGCATGTGACGTCAGTCAAAAGGATTGAACTAAAATGAGTGACACAAATTGAGATAAAATTAAAGTATAATAACTCAATTGACACAAACTATAGTGATTGCTTGTGAATTTAACTACGTGCTTCTTGTGATGGCAGTACTTCGAATCACAAGAAATGACGAACCGAACAATGTTTTGTATTCCTTTTTGTACGAATGAAAAAACAATTTTGATGTAGAAATTTGGCTATCGATTTGATGTTAATCAATGCAATGATTGCATGAAATTAGAGTGAATGAAACCATCATAGAAGGGTCTAAGTTATAAAGATTGAATGGTTGCAGCCGAAGGAAAAAGAGGCCAGGTTCAGTCCCATTTGTTCCTATTGTTTAGAAATGTGGAAAGGAAGGTCAGAGGGTGGAGAATAGCGATCCTATCTGTGCAGATTTCCCAACAGCACCAATAAGAAGTAAAATACAAATAAGAGTTATGGCATTCAATCTCTTCCAAGGGCTGCTTCCTTTGAGTACCGGCCTCATACTCTCTCTCGCCTCTCTATCTTTCTACACAAATTCCCCGGTTGGCGGGTCGAGGTACCGACCTCGGGAGTTGAGACCGAGGGCTCCAATGTCAATGAAGGAAAGGGACAAGGGCGGTCTTGCTTGGCGCGAAGGCTGCTAGTTCGGGGGTAGAGTACACTACCTTCCGCCTTGCCTCCTTCGTAGACAACCTCGAATATCCCAAACTGGGAGCTCATGCTTCAATTTGTTTACGAAAAGTGCACAGGTTCATCGATTGCTCACTGACCGCTGCCTCACTGCTCGAGCGATTTTTTCTAAAACTAGACCGCTCGCTGTTCGCGATGTTATTTTTAATTTTTTTTTAATTATTTCAAAAACCATGTTTTATCAACCTTACTACTACATTCACTAATTTTTCATTTATCCGAAAATAGTTTTTGACTTCCAAATATACCAAACTTATATACTCATTGAGTAGATTATTACGCTCAAAGAATAACGCGGTATTTGTAGCATAGCTTTGGGGTGTCGATTCCACAGTGAGATGAAAAATTGCTCAAAGGATCAAAAAGTGAATGTTCTCTTGGAATGTGTAATAGAATTTATTGCTTTAGTGAAGTTTAAATCAAAGTTTGACATAACGAAATTAAAATCAATGTTTGGAATAGTGAAGCGTCGGAATTCCCTCAATTGGAATGTGTCATTCAACATCAATTATTCATTCTTTTTACTCAATTAGAGGTTTTTATCAAAACTTTCTAATCGGAAGATATATCGTTGGAAATCAATTTATTTCAACTGTAAATCCTAAAATCTAGATTTCCTATAACACAATCCCACGTTTTTCATTGGAATAAGATACATCAAGCATAAGGCAGTAATTAATCACACAAATAATATAAATTTGAGAGTAAAATTCAAAAAATACTTCAATTATTCAATAAAAAAGAGCGTGACTAGATCTATGAAGAATGTAATAAAAGTCAAATCAATCTCAAACAAATTCATGTAGGAAAAGTCTAAATCCTAGAATTATTCAACAAGGAGAAATCAAATTACATGAATAAAGGGTGTGAAATCTCCAAATTCAATGAGTTCCTTTCTAACTTCACCAAAAATTTTAGGTCTTCATGGAAATCTTGAGCAAAAATCAGAGAAAAATATGTATGTAGGCGTCTTCTTTTGTTCAGGTACGTTTTAGGGTTGAAATATCGTGAAAGAAGTTCGTTTCCATAAGAATTTGACGTAAATTAGAAAATTGAGATCCGCGTAAAAAAATACTACTATGCGACCGCATAGTAGTAGGTGCTGCTGTCGTATAGAGGTCTTGAACTGGGTGCTAGATTTCTCTGAAGGGGCATATGCGACCGCATAGGGGATTAGGCTATGCGACCGCATAGCTTATTGATAAGTGTATTTTATACACTTATTCGAAACTCTAAATTATGATATTTTATAGTCTTTTGGATAAAATTCTACCTCATTTATGTTATATTGTATTTTGTAGGTAAAAAATTATGTTTAATAAAGAATTGGAGAACATAATACAAAAGGTGGCGAAAAATGGCAAAATACAAAGATGAAACATTGGAGAGAAATATTACATTAAATGTGTTCGAGTTAAATCGGCCTCAATAGACTTTCATTGAAAATTTTAATTGGAGGCCCAAATTATATATATATATATATACAGAAGACAAAAGTGGCGAAGAGAAGGTGGAAAAACGCACAAAAAGAAAGAAAGAGAAAGAAAGATGAGAAAAGAAAAAAAGAAAAGAAAAGAAAAAGAAAGAAGACGGCGGACACGAGAAATTTCACGTTACGTCAATTTTTGGTGATGTCGTTCCACTTTTGCGTGTTTTTATTTTTACAATATGAATAACTAATTTTTATATTAGTGAAAACAATGTAGTCGACTTGTCATCCTTTATTTTTCTATTCAAGATTTATGTAATTTATTTATTTATGTGTTGGTTTTATTATGAGTTTAATGCATTAAATTACCTGATCAATAATTTGATGATTATGTGAGTTTCTTACAAATCGAGAGGTGAGTTTGAGGTTTAGACCATATAATAAAATTCGGTAAATTAGTATAACGTGTAGATACCTATACTTATTATTGCGGTCATAATATGAATTATTAGAACTAGTGTTTCAGTTAACTAAAGTTGATTCACATAGAAATATGGAATTGAATTAATTAAATATGCTCAATGAGAACTCGAGATGGGTAAATTGAATACAATAGAAGAATTCGATCGAACACTACATTAGGTTATGAATCTTGAATTAAGAATTAATGTGATCAATAGATGAAATTGTTATGCCCTAATATTTATCACATATTTGAATTTTCAATCATCCATTGTTTGCAATTTTTTTATATTTTCAATTAGTCAAAAGTAATTGGGAAAAATAATCACAATCATAATAAATATTTGCTTGCTTTTGTCAAATAGGAGTTAAGAAAAATTAGATTAAGTCCTGAAGTATAGTTTTTGTGGGAACGATATCCGGATTTAAAGGTCCACTATACTACTTGTTACGGTATCGTACACTTGCGATTTAAAAAAACGCAACATTTATCCCAATTTTACAATTGTTGCGTTTTAGTCCTCGAACTCCGTTCCTCGTTTTGTAACTTCTTTCTCCACTTTTTCTTCACATGCCTAATTCCTTAGCCCAATTTGACCTCGTCATATTCATATCTTCGTTTTGCCTTCCGAGTCATCTTTTGGATATTTGCAATTGTACCAACACCATAACTTCCCTAACAAATTTGGTCCTAATGATTGTGTTTATTTTGGTCCTAAATAACTCTTGGTTTCATTAGGGCTTTTAAAGAATTTAAGTTTCAAAATGTTCATAGAAGCGGCTACATTTCACAGTTAAATAGGTAATCTCCTATAGTATTTACCATACTTCTCTTAGCTCTTCCAAGATATAAAAATCATTACAAATATAACTTATCTTGATACACTTTGCAACATTGCACTTTTATTATCTTAGGAATATGTAGATGTGCTTGAATGAATAATTCATAACTTAGTTGTTCCATTAAACTAATATCTTGAAATTTTCGATCAACAAGGTTGGGTTACCGCTATGATGATTCTAATCAATATGCCATAAACTCATTCCCCGTGAAAGATGGTATACCTAATTTTTCAATAATCCCGTAGTCATAGGATTCGCTATATTGTCCTTTGACTTAACATAGTATACCATTTGAAATCAACTTCTTTATGGTATAGTATCTATGATGTATATGTCTAGACTTACCATTTTGACACACTTTGTATCTTATTAAATATACTTAGCAATCACAATTAATTCATTTAATAAACACCGACAATCATAAATTAAGGAATCCTTCCTTAAATATATCAAGTCACATGCTTCTATCTAACTTTATCTAAAGTTATACCATATTCCAATTCACGATTTATTTAAAGGATTTCTAATACATCACTGCACTGGCTTTAGTAAAACAATTTTATTAGTGGATTTTGAATCATTTATAATCATTGAACCATTATCAACTACTATTCGCTTCAACTTATGAATATTCTCACAATATCCTAATACTATTATAGTATATCCAATACTAATGCTATAATCGATTTTCCAATTAATCCACCTTTTTGTTTAGGGTGCTTCAGTTTTGTGAATCATACTACTAAAATTAGTACAGGGTCTTTATACCTTTTCACCTTCATAGAATTTATTTTTTCTCTGACTTGTAAGGTATAAAGAATTTGTAAAATAAGTTATGAATGTTTGCTAGAGGAAACGTTGCCTTATGGTTAGATCCGAACATTAACCATAAAAGTAATCACTTAAAAGTTTTATTCTTTTGCTTGGCAGTTCTTATTTCAAGCATTTGGACAATGTTCAAACTATTAAATCGAATCGATCATTGCTCATCTCAATATCAATTTGGATATATGCGCCAATACAATAATAATTCAATATTATTTAGAACTCTCCTTGAAAACAATTGGCAATTCACATGTTTCATCTTTATTCATTTGGTGTTAGTTTATTCTAGGAGTTCAACTATGTCTCAATTTGCATTCTTTTGTAAAAACAAATTTCTTGCTAAGAAGAATTACAAGCTTTTTGCAGTCCATAGTTGTTATCCTTTACAAATGAATTTCATATTATAATCAACATCATCCTAAAGGATATTTAGCGCCACCGCCAACTATAGGCACCATCTATGCCCTATAGAAAATTTTGCCATTACCCAATAATTGGGTAACTTTACAACAAACAACAAGCAATTTCCACCCATGATGGACACAATTGTTGAATGTTAACGGTATAAACTATTATATCTCAAACTGTTATGTGCTGCATCCATCTTTTACAAAAACCATATCAATGGTAATCATGAGTTCATACAGAACCAACAAAATTTTGTGCACCAATCACCTCCACTTCTATAGAGTGAGTTGTGAGCCTGTGAAGCCACCGTGTTGGAGAACTAAATGAAGCCATGGATCTAGTTATATGTGGAGCAGATTATCATTTCCACCACTTGCTAACTACTGACCGGAGGCTAATTGTTTAAGCTCACAAACTTCTTGAGTATGTTCCCTATAAGTTTCAAAAATGTGTGCTCTCACTCTAACATAATTGTTAGTGGTCTGACCATCCATGCCTTTATCAGTCCAAAGTGTTCGCTATAAAGTGTAAACCGAAAGAATGTTTACTTTCGATTACACAACTTTAGTCAATTTAATTCTAACAATAAAAACAAACACGCAATAAAATTTTAACTTTGGAAGATAATGAAAAAATAAACTAAAACTCTACAAACTTAGAAAACATAAAAAACTTGAAAATTTATGAGGAAAATGTAGTTGAGATTCATGGTTTCGCTTAACCAGCGCATAATTTATTTCTCCACAAGCCAATTAACAAATTGCTTATTTACAATGTTAGACCCGATTTTTCAATTTTAGTTAATTACAACTCTCGAGCGAAATTAACCATAATTGATTGGTTGAACCTACTATATCTCTATGTCGATTAAAACCAAATAACATCATTAAATCTTTATGACAATAGTTCAATTTGTCACTTAGGGTTAGAGGTATATCTCTATCCACTACACAAATCTAGTGTTTCTACTATTTGGTCTAAAATACACAAACTTCTCTCGAACGATGTACAAAAATGAAAATAAAAGAAATGCAATAGTAGATACACATGAAAATAAGCATTATAACATTAAAAACTAAGTTAAACTTCATCCATAAATTCCAGCACAAAGTTTTAGCCCATATTATATAAATTATAAAAATGAGAATATTTATAACAATACATTATAGGATTTTTGAAGATGAAAATTACTTGCTCTTGATTTCCCCAAAGCTTTGCCAAAGCCTTTGATTGCTCCTCCTTGTGCTGTAGGTTTTACCTCCAAAATGCCAAGAAAAATGAAAGAGAAAATGAAGAAAAGAAAATAAAAGAAAAATAAGAAGAAAAGAGGAAGAAGAAGATTAGACGATGGAGAATGAGAAAAATGGGCTGAATTTGGCTTATAAAAGCCCTAGAAACATGTCCCAAAAATTGTCCAGAAAGCCCCCAAAATCTAGCAAAAAGGGAAAAACAGCCCCAGCCAGAAAGTGGCAAGTACGCACGGGCATTGCGCTTTGCTCTTGGGATAGTTTTTAAACCTCCCGCGCGCGCAAGTGTTTTCTCCTTTCATGCCGTCCGGTTTAGTCCTCCACTATTTGCATGCCTAGTCCCTCAATTTTGATATTGTACAATCTGGTCCTCATATTTTGACTTTCATTTCAATCACACCGTCCAAAAATTGCCTCCAAGGTCCTATAACTTTCTGCACTTGAACATTTTGGTATCCAAATTTTGCACGATTTTGGTCATTTTTTCATCTTTTTTGTGTTGTTCTATTTCCTTGGGTGATTTTTACCTAAAAAGCAATACTTATATAATTATGATTAAAAATTCTCTCATTTAATCAATATTTAAGCTCATTTAGGTATTAAATAAGTATGGAAAAATCATTTATCAAATACCCCCAAACTTGAGTTCTTGTTCACGACGAGCAAGATTATCTACAACAGAATCAAGTACATGTGATAATGATCAACACATTAGATAGCTTGTAAAAAATCAATGACTGTAAAATTGTGTAATCGATTCACAAATATGTACCAAATAATGCTACTAAAACAATTTAAGCTTATTCAATGTTCGATTGGCGTATGTATGTGCATAGTCACTTTCAATCATCATCTAAATTAGGAAAAAAAGTTGTCAAGACGGAAAAATTTCAAATTGGCTCTAATTCGACCCTTTGTGGTCAAATATTTTCGTATTTAAGATTATAATAAGTAATTCAAATTCACTAGTTATATAAGCCCAAACATCAAATACAATTGCACAATTTTCATCAAGATTTTCAATAAAAGCTTATAATTGACCTCTATCCCTTAATCTTTCTTTTTGACTCATGTAGTGAGTTTCAGGTCGATAACTCCCCGATTTTTTAGACCAAAGGGTACCGAGTTTCAAGATTCCCATACGGACTTAATAACTTAAGGCTACAGAGTGAGGCAAGAATCAACAAGTGCAATGTTCCTTTTTAGCATGATAGATTAAACACCAATTGCCCTCAAACTTGTTAGGAACCATATATATGTGGGATTTCAAAAATTACCTACAAAAACAATGATAGCTAATCAAATAAAAATACGAAAATGCATAAAATTAAATAAAAAGATTAAAAGTTAAAAAAAATTGGGTTGCCTCCCGATGAACACTTTTTTTTATAATCTTTAGCTCGATTTTGACAATTGACTCATGGGCATCTAAAGAACGCTTTGGATACCTTGACCATTTTTCTTCGTTTGGCTTTGTTCCACTCTTCATTGGATCTCCAAAACTCAACATTACCCCTTTCCAGATAATAGGACTTGCATATTCCATTTAATTCAAATTCAACTATAAAGATTTCTACTTTCTCATCGGGCTTAATCACAAAATTAATATCTTGGCAATCAACTAAGTCAGAAGAGTATAAGTTTATTTTCTCCTCATTGATTGTCACATTTTTTGTTTAGTCCCGTTGTGATTAATTTGTCATTCTCTTCAAGTTCTTTTTCTATGATTGACTCATCTTCATATGGAATGATTGGTCCGCCATCGAACTCCACGGGCAATGTGCATTCTCGTTCAAAAATGGAGGACCATCTCTCGAAAATTTGATGTCCTCGTCCCAATCGTCAGATATATATAATTTCCACGAGCATGTAACTATCATCGAAATTGTCCAGTGTTTGTTTTCTACATTTCAAATATTGCCTAAACTAAAGAAGTTTCAATATTGAGACATCGGTGCATGGATACAAGCATTGTTATGTGCAATGCTTCGCTTGACAAATTTCACATCTTGGGCCTCCAAGCATATTTTCATAGTCAATGTAGAGATTAGACATTGCAAGCATGTAGTTACTTTACCAAAATTGGAATAATGCTACTATAGCTGAAAAGTATAATGAGAGATTACTAATACAAGATAGATTTAACATACGGGGGCAACCAAATATACAAAAAAGACAAATAAATAAATAAATAATTGTTAAAGCTAAAATAAATTAAAGTGGTAATCAAAGTAAAAACATTCCCTGACAACGACGCCAAAAACCTGCTCGCTATAAAGTCCAAACCGCAAATGCACGGGAAGCATTCAAGTAATATAGTGGATTTTTTGAGTCAAAATTGTTGATCCCTCGAGGAATATTGACTTTCGATTACATAACTTTAGTCAATTTAATTTTAACAGTGGAAACAAATACACAATAAAATTTTATTTTGGAAAATAAGGAAAAAATAAACTAAAACTCTACAAACTTAGAGAACATAAAAAACTTGAAAATTTCGGAGGAAAACGTGGTTGAGATTCATGGTTTCACTTAAACATCGCCTAATTAATTTCTCCACAAGCCAATTAACAAATTACTTATTTACGATGTTAGACTCAATTTTCCAATTTTAATTAATTATCTCTCTAGAGCGAAATTAACCCTAATTGATTAATTTAACCTACTATATCCTCTATGTTGATTAAATCCAAACAACAACATTAAATCTTTATGAAAATATATCAATGGGTCACCTAGGGTTAGGGGTATATCTCTATCTCCTACACAAACCTAGAGTTTCTACTATTTGATCTAAAATGCACAATTTTCGAACGATGTACAAATCACTAAACATAATCATTTACTGAACACATAAATGAAAATGAAAGAAATACAATAGTAGATACATATGGAAATAAGCATTATAACATTAAAAAACAAATATTGAAATTAATTAAAATTGAGTTAAACTTCATCCATAAAGTCCAACACAAAGATTTAGCACATGCTATATAAATGATAAAAAAGGAGAATATTTATAACAATACATTATAAGTATGGTAAAATAATGGAGAAAATACAAGTTTATATATAAAACCCTTTTTTTTTAATTTTTTGAAGATGAAAATTGATTGTTCTTAATGTACCCAGAGCTTTGCCAAATCATTTGATTGCTTCTTGTGCTCTAGGTTTTAACTCAAATTGTCAAGAAAAATGAAAGAGAAAATTAAGAAAAGAAAAATAAGAAGAAAAGAGGAAGAAGAAGATTGAATGATGAATAATGAGGAAAATTGACTGAATTCAGCTTATAAAAGCCCTAGAAACGTGTCCTCAAAATTGTCCAAAAAGCCCCCAAAATCTAGCAAAAAGGGCCCCAGCCGGAAAGCAGCGCGCACGCATGGGCATTGCGCTTTGCTCTCGGGTTAGTTTTTAAGTCTCCCGCGTGCGCAAGTTTTTTCTCCTTTCATGTCCTCCAACTTAGTCCTCCACTATTTGCATGCCTAATCCCACAATTTTGATCTTGTACAATTTGGTCCTCAAATTTTGACTTTCATTTCAATCATGCCCTCCAAAAAGATTCAAATAAGTTGATGTATCCCAAAATTTATAAATTCATACACATTGGTTGTCAATGGACCTCTAGACGGTTATAAGGCATGCATAGCAATATGAAAGTTAACTGTACCCTGTTACATATTTTCACTTTAGTATGCCCCTTTCTCATTTTATTAATGGATATTGCAACAAGCCATTAAAATGCAGATTTTAGTTTTATACAGAAACTAACTGTATGTGATGATTGGAAATCACAATTGGAAGTACATACCTACTGGTACATGAAAGTATGCAACTTTTCTTCTGTAAAACATATGCACGTTCATTTATATTGCCATTTAATATGCAAAACATATGAAATAATATTTTAATGTCCAGTCGCGCATAACTTGGTTTTGACATCCAATTACATCATGCATATAAAATAAGAATAGATATGCAACCAAACCGGATGTAAATTATTTCACAAGCACAACAAGATGGTCATTATGAATTAAACACTTTCATGAAACATCACTTTGAAATATCGTGAAAGTTCATTCCTTTTCATTATCATCCAAATTCTGTCAATCAAATGCCACCATAGTACGTAAGAAATGGAAGAAATGGTATAATCCAAGGTTACAGCAGATGACATAGATAATTAATTCCAAATTCAAGAAAAAATTAAGCTGTAAAAGAGTTAAATCGAAAACAGATTTCAGTTTAACTGAGGAAACAGAAGTATAATAAAGAAATCACTTAAAAATTCATCTTAAGATTGTTATAAAAACTGTAACAGAGTGATTTATTTATTGCTAGAAATAATAAAAATAAACAAAACTAGAAAGAACATAAAATCGAAAGAATGGAATGCAAATGATCGAGGCAAGTTTGAACACTTTGTTCATAAGAAGAATTTGTCCAGCACAAGTGCCGACGGTGGATTAACAACTGTCTTTCAAGATAAAACGAGCAATTCTAATTCAAATCACAAGAAACGGCATATCGAACAATGCTTTGTACTCCTTTTTGTATGAAATGAAAAATAATTTTAATGCTGAAGTTTGGCTATAAATTTAATGTTAATGTATGCAATGATGCATGGAATTGAAGTGAATGAAACCATAATAGAGGGATCTAATTTATAGAGGTTGAATAGTTGTAGCCGGAAGACACAACCCAAATACCAACTTGTTCACGAAAAGTTGCACAGGTTCATCGATCACTCGCTAACCGATGCCTCACCGCTCAAGCGATTTTTTCAGAAACTCGATCGCTCGCTGCGTCCGATGTTATGTTTTTGAATTTTTGTTTAATTATTTCAAAAATCGTGTTTTATCAACCCTGCTACATTCTCTAATTTCTCATTCATCCAGAAATAGTTTTTGCCTTCCAAATATACCAAACTCATCTATTCGATGAGTAAAACGTGTTCAATCTATTTCTCACCAAATTTGAATAGTAGGAATTACTGTTGCGTTTTTTCTATCGCAAGTGTACGATATCGTAACAAGTAATATAGTGGACCTTTGAGTCCGGATTATCATTCCCACAAGGATTATACTTTAGAACTTAATTAGATTTTTCTAACTCCTATTTGATGAAAGTAAACAAAGATTTATGGTTTGATGTGATTTTTTTGATTTTAACAGTTTAACTTAATTAAAATGCACACAAAGATTGGTTGAGATTTCAAATAATGGGTGGAAATTAGGGATGAACAATTTCACCTATTCCTAATTCAAGATTCAAGAACCTAATATAGTGTTCGATCGAATTCTTCTATGGTATTCAATTTACCCCTATCGAGTTCTCATTGAGCCTATTTAACTATTTCAATCACATATCTCTATATGAGTCTACCTTAGTTAAACGAAATATTAGTTCTAAGAATTCATGTATGATCGCAACATTTAGTATAGGTATCTCTACACGTTATACTAAATTGCCGGATTTTACTATATGGTCTAAATCTCAAACTCACCTCTCGATTCGTAAAAGATTCACGAAGTTATCAAATTAGTGATTAAGTAATTTAATGCATTAAACTCATAGTAAAATCAACACATGAACGATGAAATACCAAGAATCTTGAATAAAGACATAAAGGTTTTCAAGTAGATTACATCGTTCGCCCTAACATAAAGTTTAGCTACTCATAATAAATGAAGAAGAAAAACAAGAAGTTATTGAGTACATCACCGGATTTTGAATATAGGTGTAGAAAAGGAAATAAAGCTTGCACCAAGATGTACTTCATCTTCCAATCAATGCTTCAAAATGTGAATTCCTTGATGATTTACTCCTTTTAATTGTTCTCTTCAATCTCTAGTTGTATATTTGTTTTCTCAATCTATGGAACCCCTAAAATTTCCTCATTTCTTCTATTTATACTCCCCTACACGTTCTCCCCAAAACAGCATAACCTTAAAATTTGCGACGTAGCACCTAAGCTCTAGGAGGCAGCGCTAGGCGCTGCGTTCCCTTCCCGTGTAGCGCCTAGGAGCTGTGGATGCAGCGCCTGAGCGCTGAGTCGTTGTTCTAAACTCTGCATCTGCTTCAGTATTTTTGTTATAACATTTTGTCCCGATATCCGATTAAGGTGATTCAAAATGTTTTAGAAAGATAACTAAAAAGGCTAAAATTTTGATAGAAGTAGCTCTTTTTCAATTCGAATGATTACTGGCCCAAATATGGGTCTCAATCTCCAACTAAAAATTTGGACATCCCGGTTGAAATTTGATTTGTGAAACATTTTAGCCATATTTTCACTCATTTTGACTTTTAATTGTATCAAATTAACCCCTAGCATTCTCGAATCTTCATATTAAGCTCCGACACAACTTTTGAGTATTTACACTTTCGTAATTTTTGCTTCTTTCTTTCAATTTCACTTCCATTCATTGAGTTCCACCTAATAACACATTTTATAATAAATTAGGCTATAATTTCATTAAAAGAATTACGAAATGTCAATATTTTAGAGCCTGAATAAGTGTATAAAATATACTTATCAATTACATCCACCAAACTTTTCAACTTCACAATTCAAAAATAAGATTTATATGTTTTTATTCAAAAATCAGATAATAATTCAAATTTTTAATATTAATAATTATAGTATAAAATTAAATTAATACACATATCTACCTACCCCACCCACCCAACCAAAACCCTAATTATCTTCCTATTTTCTTCTCTCTATCCCCTACTTCTCTCATCTCTCTCTCCCACTCACTCTATGTCACGACTGCAGCGCCATGAGCCCCACTAGATCCACAACAAAGTGTGTCTTCATCCCACCATGCTGCCGGAGTCATGAGCTGCGATGCCACTGTTGCTGCGCGTCGTGAGCCCCCATCGAATCCGCAGTGATATCTCTCTTTACCCCTCGATGACGGTTCTCCTCCGCGCGGCGTTTACCATGACATCGCTTGAAAACATTCAACCCGACGCGCTCGACGAAATTTTCCTCCCGTGCCGCTTTCATCTTCATTGAGCAGCTTTCTGGTGTGCAATTTGGATCTGATTTGTTGGCATTATGGTGCTGGTGATTTTGGATCTGATTTGGCTTTCATCCTTGTCGATCGGCATTCAGATTCAGGTGCTGGCATTGTGATGGTGATGTGCGATGCGGTGCAATGTGCGGTGGTGTTGTGTAGTGGTGGTTGGGTTCGGTGATGCTGTGTGCAGTGGTTGGGTGCGGTGGTGATGTGCAGTGGCAGTGTACGGTATGGTGGTTAGGTTCGATGGTGCTGTGATCGGTGGTTGGGTGCAGTTGTGTGGTTGGGGTGCTATACGCTGTGGTTGGGTGAGGTGGTGGTAAGTAGTGGTTGGGCATGGTGCTGCGGTGGTTGGGTGTGGTGATGGTGCAGTGCTGTGACTGATAATGTTAGATCTGATTTTTTGGTGGTGGTGGTTGTAACTGATAACGTTGGCGTGGTGCTGGTGAGTTGGGGGTAGTGGTCGGAGGTGATGGTGACATGTTGGTGGTGATGGGTCTATTGAGGTGGTGGTTGATCGGGCGCGATGATGTGGTGGTGTTTTTTTTTTTTTGCGATGTGTTGATTTGTTTGAGATGGTGTTGCTATCGAGAGGTGGTGGTGGTGGTTCTGGCGGTAACAGTGGCGATGGTGCTGCTGGAGAGAGTGGTGAGGAGGTGGTCACAAATTATTTGGTTCATTGTGATTATTAAATTGGTTAATCTGTGATCAATAAACAAAATATGAGCAATGAAAAAGATAAATTGTGATCGAGAAATAATGTGTGACCTAAAAAATTGTTAATTTGTGACTGTCTAATAAGTTGTGATTTATAATTTTTTTTTATTTGTGACCGATAAATAAATTGTGATCTATAAATTTTTTTGAATTTTAACTATAAGATAATTTGGGACATATAAAATTTCTGATTAAAAATTTGTGACTGTTTCATAAGTTGTGATTTATAATATTTGTGATTTGTGACTGATAAACAAATTGTGACATATAAATTTTTTATTTGAGACTGATGAACAAATTGTGATCTATAAAAATTTTGAATTGTGATCGTCAGATATTTTGTGAAATATAAAATTTCTGGTTTGTGATCGAAAAACAATATGGGACTAATTAAATCGTTAATTGTGATCAAATTGTATAAATTTATGACATTAATATATTTAATTAATTAAATCATAAATAAATTTTAATTAGTACTTGATTTTTGAAATTTGAAACATTTGTTCTTAGTTTTGAAATAGATAATATTTAACCTCTTAATTATGAAATTTTCCCTTTAAAATATCAGAATTATTTGAATAATTAGACAATTTCTCCATGTCAAAATCCTACAAGAAGTATAACCATAAAATTAATACACAATTTTCATTTTCCCCTACTTTGACCAATTTATTAATTTTTTCATTAAAAAAAAAAAACACACACACACACACACAAAATTCAAAAAATTGGTGGGGGCAAGTGACCCAAATCCGCCAATGAAGTCAAGCTTTGATCTTGCTACATATACATCAAGTTTGACATCATGTGTTGACAATTTTTTATACATTAATTTTAGCAATACTCTTTCCAATCAATAGTCAGATTTCCTATATATAGGGGATGTCAAACTTGATGTAAAAATGGGTGTACGAGTAAGTTCATTCTTGATATCAAACTGCTATATTTCAACCATCCAGTTAGGAATGAAATGAAATTAAACTATTCCTTACAATGAAGCGGACAACATTTAGTGCCTGTTTGATTCCCATTAATTGAAAAAAAAATGATTTTTGAATAATATTTTTAGGAAAATGTGTTGTTAAAAAGTCGAGAAAAGTTTTGGAAGAAGTTTAAAATATTTTATTGTGTAAACGTATAATTGAAAATGATCTTGTAGCAAACCATAAAATAAATTAACAGAAATCAAACATGCCCTTACAGTCAGTCCTATCTTCTCCTTTACACTTAGCAAGTGACCGTGGGTGAATTTAGGATTGGATTAAAAAAAAATTTGAAGCCGGGATAATATGTAAAAAAAAAAAAACTACAATTTTTTTTTTTAAAAACTGATTTAAAGTTTTGAAAATTTAAGTAAAAATTATGTTTTTCTTTTATGAAAGACTCATTAATTTACTATACGATTTAATGACTCAGCGAAGTTTTGGATCGTCACACTCCCATCATACCAAATATCAGAACTTCAAATTTCCGACAATCAACTTATCCATTCATTGTTCAACTGCAAAGATGTAGCAGTATATCAGTTAAATACAAATTAGCCACGAAAAGTTTGTCAATTTGAATGGGAAACTCATAAAACTAAGACTTCCCTTTCAGACTCTCTACAACTTCGTTGATAAGGAAACTAAACACGCTGACCTGATGAAGTAGAGAGTTATATCACCTTAGAATTTTCAAATTTTGCCACCAGTCTCATGTATTTAGGGATGGCAATTCGAATTATGAAAATCGAAAACCGCGGTTAACCGAACCGAATGGGGCAAAAAAAATCGAACCGATTGTGCAATTGGGCGGTTATGGTTTTGATTTTAACGAACCGCTTCATTTAGGGGCGGGTATGGTATTTAGCTATGGTGAACCGAACCGAATCGATTACCCGTTAAAAAATTTTTTTTTGGACAAATGGACTTTCCATTTTTATTTCTCAAAATTAATTGGGCAATTTTTTTTTTTGGACTTTCCAAAATTCTGGCCCAATTAATATTAACTAAACTTTAACCCAATAACTCAAGCCCAGTAGCCCAATTCAATGTCAATGTACCCTACACGTAATTAAAATGGAAAAATTCATAGATCAGGTATTAACTTTGACACTTGCAAAAATCAGGTGCTAAAGTTTTAAAATTGCAAAAATCAAATTTTTACTTTTTATTAATTAATTAAATATTTAATTGTGCAATTTGGTCACAAATATTTTATTAATTAGTTAAAAATAATTTTAGGTCATAGCTTATTAAAAAATTTATAGATCACAATTTTTTTATCGGTCACAGATTAAAAATTTTGTAGGTCACGGATTATTTCGAGGTCACAAATCTAAAATTGATAATAAATAAATGTGTAGGTCCAATACCGCCTAAATTGATGCTAAGTATAAATAATGTTATGTCCATATTTGTTAGGATTTAAAATATAATTTTAATTTAAGTTAAAGTCAACAACTAATTTTAATCAAATATTTTATGGATCCCACAACTTTTCGACCACGCATTTCATTAATTTCTATCAAAATCTATTAAAAATTTGATTTTAATTACCGTCAAATAAGGATTATATATCATTATCCATGACTAAACATAACTTATTTTAGTTATTTAAGCATCGATTCAAGTTCGAAAACAAAATACAGCTCAACAAACTTGTATATGTGAGGTTTACAGGATAATTTTATATAAATTTAAATGTTTCATATTGAGAATATTGTGTAACTAACTATTAATTTTCTACTTAAAAGGTTAGATATCAAGTTATTACTCAAATAATGAGTTGGAGAGTAGAAGCGAATTTTTTTTCCTTCTTTTGGCTCTACCGTATTTATGGGTGAAAGAATCGTCATCTACGGTAATGATTTTTCCTTTTATAGACTGTCAAGAATTCAATGGCTAGGATTGCACTAAAATTAAGTGCAATGGGTGGTAATTGGTAACAAATTTGGCATAAATGGAGAAATTTCAAGATTTTCTAATTGTACCAAAGAATAAAGCAAAATTGAGTTATTCCTAATAAATTCAAAAGTAATTTTATAAATTCTCTTTTCATCTTATTGTGAAAATTAAGGAAAATCGAGTCTTCTAACACAAACATGATTTGAATAATTGATTATTGTAAACATTTTATTTTTGCTTATAATTTAAAATAAGATGTCACTATATATTAATTATTGCAACTTTGACATTATAAATACTTTTTTCAGTATTTGGATTTTTCTTGCATTTTGCTTGCACGAATAGTTTTAGTTCATGAGTCAAGGGTAAGTATATTACAATTTTCATTTTTACTGTATTGAATGTGTGTAGTTCAGTTGACCATGTGTAGTACGTATCTAAAATGAGAAAAAGAAAATGAGAAACAAAAATTGGCTCTATATATAATTTTATATCTAGTACTATTAACTTTCATTGATTTTTTTTCGTAAATTATTTTTTTTCAAGTTGACGATTGGACCTATAAAAAATAATTTATTTTCGTGGTTATTAACCGAATCGAACCGCACCGAACCGAGATATAAACCGAACCGAACCGACTTTCGTGGTTATGGTGCGGTTATGGTATGGCCAAAAAATTGGTGGTGCGGTTATGGTTTTGGCCGAACCGACCCCGAACCGAATCGTTGCCATCCCTACATGTATTGGTTCCGTGCCTCAGGGTAACGCACCATTGATTGTACTCGTTCCAGAGCCTTTTCAACACCCACAATCTTTTGTTTTCAACCAATCGTTAAATATTCATACTCATCTTTCTTCTCAACGTCAGACACTGAATCTTCACAAGCATTTTTCGTCTGAAATCCTCGCAACCCACATTTCTTCCGCCTCCAACGCAAGATCGCCTTTTCAACAACACTAACAGACCAAATAACCTTGTATATTGCTTACGAACGTGATGTCCCCTCACATGAGCTTGAAAAGTCATGAAAAATAATTATTTCAATATGGATAAAGAAAACTAGTTCATATCATAATATCAGAAAGGCTCAACAAGTATTTGAATGTTCAAGTATTATGCATGAACTAAAAAGTGCACACTCTCACCAGCACTAGATTAAACATAAATTATGCATGCACAGAGACGGACCCAGCACCCGGCCAGGGGGGGCGGCCGCGTGTGCTGGGATCCGCCGGAGCGCCTCCTGTGCGGTGGTTGCTCAGTTGCTTTGGTCGTCTTCTCCGGCGCCAGGTATGTTTTTTTTTTTTTTGGTTCTTGTTTTCAAATTGGACTTTAGGAGAGAGGCCTGCTCATTTATCTTTTTTTTCAAATTGGGCCAAAGCGGCCCATTTATCTTTTTTTTTAAAAAATTGGATTTGATTGGGCCATTTTTCTTGGCCCAATCCTTAATATATACCTAAGTGAGCCCATCCAAAAAATACAAAATCAAAAGGATTTTTGAAATCAAATTCTTCGACAATCCCTAATTTTGCCAAATTCCCCAATCTCTTAGCTCTCCTTCTCCGACCAACCACTCACCACCAGTCAGCTGATTCAGAGCCTAACGTGACCATGAGTCCGTGACACCGTCGCACCTCGCAAAGCGGCAAACTCTCCGGCGCGCAGCAGCGACTCCGAGGGACGAAACTGTAAGTTCTGCTGTTCTGTTGTCTTGACTCTCGTAGGCTGTCAATTTTTTTTTTTTTTTTTTATGAATTATTGTGTCTGGTCATGAATGGGGTGTATACTTACATGTAACTCGTCAATTTGTGAAGCTAACAAGTAACAACCTGTGGAAATTACCTCTGTAAATCCTCTATAATTCAGACAGAAACTTTTTTTTTTTCAAGGATCTGTGAGGACTCTGGAGTCTGGACTGAGGAGTAATTACATTGTTCTCCTCATCATATTGGTCTACTTTAGTCCTCCATTTAGCGAATAACGAAAAAGGAAGAGTTCTGTTGTCCATGAACAAATTAAGGTAGGAAATCCATGTCACATGTGGAACTCTTGTTTATTACTCTCCACTTAATCATCGTATATTTTTCTATTTCTATATCCTCATTCCTCGATGTCAAAAAAAAGAAATATAGAGAGAGAGGAAAAAAAAAACCCGTCTATATGATAATGGTTACTTACAAAAAAATTAGTATGCCAATAAATAAATCATAGGTGGCGATATACACTTCGTTGGTTCATATCCAGGAGCCTGTCTTTCGAACTATTATCTCTTGTTTGGAAGCTGCTGAATATGGTTAGTATCATTGACATTTCTCTGTCAAGTATTTTGGAAGGTTTATGTGAAAAGTGTGCAAGGCTTCCTAGCTTTAGGGCTGTTAAAAAGAGGCAAAAGCAAGCTAAAAAACACTTTGCAATAGATCTTAATTGAAATAAGCTATTGTTCAAGCATCACAAACTTCTCGGGACTAACCTTGAAACACCAACTATATACAAGCTATAGGCTAGCAAAAGCACTGAAGTTGACCGGTCGGCGTTGACCGGTCAACGTTCGCCCGGGCTGGGATGACGGGTTGGGTCCGTCCCTGTGAATGCAGACTAAGCAGAGGTGGAATTCAGGCACATTGCAAAGTTCAGTGACTGAAAAATCTATGAACGAATGCAGCATGATTTTGTGGTCCTCTCCCACCTCGATATGAAACCCGCTTTTGTTTGATCAGATAACCCCTAATACAATATAATCCTTTTATTGGAAATTGTCTAAAAATAACAGAACACAATTATTCAAATCGACAAGGGCTCAAAACTAAACAACAGGGATTCATCCATCTCTAAACTAGTGTACCTGAAGTTTAACTATACGGCTACATATATTCAAGAATTTTTTCCTTTTCTTCCAGCCACGGTACTTCTGCTGAATCTTTATGGCAGCAGAGTGCAAATACTCCTGAAAATGACCCGTCTTCTAGACCTTATTCAAGGAACCTAGAGCAACGAGGTCGAGAGAAATATCATTGCTGCCCATCACAAGATGCCTTTGACGGAATGAACGAGCCCTGGAAGCTGCTTCAATCAGTGCAGCCGCATGAACTGATTTTCTAACAGCAGAAAGAGACCTTTTCAATGAAAGTTCCTCATTATTTGCCCAACTTATAGGAACAAACTCTTGAGTGGCAGTCTGGATGGCCTTCTCTGCTGCAATGGGAGCCGCAAGAGTGTATGTTGACCCCAAAAAATGAACTCAAGAGATGCCGGGCCCACTCTTGCCAAGTCAAGTGCTGATCCGGGACGTTTCTTCCGGAATAGGAATGGAGATTTGATATTAATGAACGTGGGCGGCACTTTCTGACGAGAGACACAAATGTTCGATTTGGTTTGAGAAGCAACTCACGCTAACTAAATCACTCCTTTCGTAATGGAATATGTGGAAGGATAGATATGAAAAAGTATTGTGTATTCTTTGAATATCAACGTGTGTTCTTCCTTGTGTTGTGTAAAACAAAGCTAAGCGTATAAAGATGTTCTTTATTTCTTAATTGCATCCCCATTTTTAGTACAAAGAGAGGTTATTTATACTAACCTAGCCGACGTGGTGACCGTCCGATCACATCCACGTGGCAACATCTCCTAGACCAAAGACTCACATCACTGTCCATTCATCGTATTCAATGTTTGACAAAGGGTCAGCCGTGCTAGTAACAAGCTGACAGACTGACATATTAAAAACTACAGACACTTTATTACAGATGTCCCATCAATCAGTTCTATGAGAATCTTCTAATCTATTTGGAGGCAGCGTCGGCATTAGTGTGTTAAGGTTAGCTTCGAACTTATGGACATATGGTGCAGTTGAGCTTCGGTGCTTTAGTACTTCGGACGTGAGGAGCCTCTACATCACATAGGAGGGCTTTAAGCAGACCTTCATTATTTGAGCTGAAGGGGTCATCGGATAAATGCAGCTTCGACACTTGCATGTCTTCGGACAATGGCCTCCTCTGTCGTCCTTGACTTTGTTGAATCCCCCGTTGACTTTTCAACTGGCTTTGCTTTTGCTTGACTATAAGGAACGCTTGGAAGTCCATGTGGATATGCTGTGTACGTGGCAGTCCGCGTGGAGTACTGACCTGGACCCTTTGATTTGGGAGGGGGGATAACAATAGTCCCCCAAAGTCTATGCATGGTTATTTATGTAATGTATGGACTTTCAAATGTCATACAATTTCTTGAAGAGGATCTAATCTTTGTAGACCTTCCTGCCAGCATCTTCCGAAGTGATTCGCCTTGCGATTTCGGTTTCTAGTTCATAGTGCTTTCTTTTCAGAGGTTAAGAATGTTTACCGTTGACCAAGCAGCCTCGGATAAATAATTAAGAGGAATGTTATTTGAGTAATGATTTGTTTAGAGATATGAGGAGTTCTCGGCGATGGCGTTTCAATGATTTGATGATGTTGGCTATTTCCAAGAAAAGTAATCATGATGGTACAATTCACCGTGCACGCCGCAGCTGCCGCATTAAATGAGCGATCGTGGCTGTCTTTTCTGTTCCCCATTCGTTTTATAGGCGCGTGCGCTCGACGCATTAATCTGAACTGTTGAATCTGAAGCGTCTAAAGTGATGTGTATCATTGATTTTAGCCTCTAAACGTACGGTTAGATAGCTTAAAACTTGATCCGACGGCTGGGGTCAATCATCCCTGCCTATAAAAGGAGATCACTCTCAGAAAAAATCTTTTTCTTTTCTCTTACCTTTATGTGAATTCCTGCCCACTAGCTTTATCTCCTTCAGACTTTCTTCAAGTCCGTAAGCCTTCTTCGCATTCATAAGTGTGTTCCTCAAGATCCCTTTCTTCGTCGGAATATCTCTGTAAGTGCTGTGAACCTTCATTGTATTTCAGGAAGAATTTTATTTACGTTTTCGGATCAATGACATCTTCTTCTTCTGATGAAAGCGTGGGCATAGATAGGCTGGCTGTTGGGTAGGGGGTGAGTTGGCAAGTACGACCGAGCCTATTAGGGCTGTTGAGGCTGGTAGGGACGACAACACTTCTAGGAAAGGGTCAGGGAGTGAAGATGAAGAAATAGCCTGGGGGGCAGCAAAAATTTCTTCCAACCAACCTTCCTTGCTTTCCTTTGGGTGAAGTATAGGATCCTTTATAATATAGAACTTCTAACTCCCTCTCCTAATGAGCGAGCCTGTCGTCCCAGGTAGGGGTGTGTTGCCATCAGTGAGTTCCTGCCATCAGTGAGTTCCTGTATGGATTGGCTCCCACCCAGCTCTCTCCAAATGCCTGGGCCCAGCTAGTTGGGTCCTATATTCTTTGGAAGTAGACCTCACTGGGCGAGGACAAACCCCTTTATGTTTTCCAAACCATTTTCCAACTCCGCGCATTAGGTAAGGGGGATTCCAGGGGTTGGTACTCCATGTGCCCCAGGGGGGTACATGCTCCTTTAGTGACTGGCCTCTCCACATCCATCAAGGGGTGGAAAGAGACCTGGTTTTAGGTTAGAGGAAGTGGCAGGAGTGTGAGGGTGACATTGTTCCCTTTATCAAAGTTCCGACCTCATACTCCGAGCCTAGTGAGTGTCATTCCTTAACCTCTTCTTCAAATTTATTAAATGACCCTTCTTACTAACCGTAATATCTGTTGTTTTCAGGGACAGTTGAGCATTTTGAGCTTAACGGGAGTCACCAAGAGGTCCTTTCAGACATCTATCGTCTGCCATCTTCGGCCCGTCACTTTGACAATTTAATTGTCCCCAAGCAATATTACGAGAACCTGAACTTGATGGCCTCCAAGGGTATGAAGTTCGTGCTGATATTTTCTTTATAACATTTGTTTGTCTGTTGTTTTGTGCACTTCTGACCTCTCTGCTTGTTCTTTACAGAAAATTTTGATAAGAGGAAACCCCCTACCCCTGATATGGCCATAATTCTAGCGGCTACAGCAACCTCTGCAAAAAGGGGGTGAAGGGAACATCTGTCGTGGGGAGGCAAATAAAGAGTAAGATTAAGAGGGTCAGCAAGGAGGCTGGCTCCGAGGAGGATCGACCTCTTGTGCCCGACAGGGGCAAGAAGGTGGCTGTGGAAGAGCCAAAGAAGAAGTTTAGAGTGTCTGCTACCGGGGTAGGCAGCTTTCGAGATATGCCCCCTCCACAGTCTGAAGTTCCTTCCAGGGAGAAGCTCCAGGCAACCTCAATAGCTGCAACATCTGGAGGTCAGAAAAGGCCTGCTACGTCCGATCCGCAGTGGGAGGCACCCTCCAAAAAGAGGCCTGCCGAACCTACTACGTCTGAAAATTAGTAGGAAAAACCGGCTATCCTTGGTCGGCCTGATGAGCTTACGCCTAAAGCTCTTTCCCTTCTGAAGTCCAAGCAATATCGGCGACCTTTCACAAGTATTGGACTGAGAAGTGGAAGTCCTTTGTTGAGACAAGGGATGCGGTGGACGTCGTGGCTATTGCCTTAGCCTATTCTTCGCGATCCTACGGATTGATGATAGAAGTGGAGGCACTCTTCAAAATTTTGCAGAGGAAAAATCGAGAGTTTGTGGGGAAGGCTACCCAGTCTAAAAAGGTAGCTAAGAAGGCCCAAACCGAGGCTGAAGAGGCAACGAAGAGGGAGTCAGAGGTGTCTGCCAAGCTTGCTACCGTTATGGCTGAAAATGAATCTTTGAAGAAGGAACTTCATCTTTCTCGAAGTGAAGTGGCCGCTTTAACGAAGAGGGTGGAAACATCAGACGCCAGTAACAAGCTTGCTGCCGAAGCTCTCGAGAAGGTCAGCGGGGAGAATGCTGAACTGAAACGGAAGATAGAGGAACTGACCTCCCAGGTTGCTGGCCTTACTGAAGAAGTTGAAACAGTTCGCAGCGACGGTGAACTTTAGAGCAAAAATGTTGAGCATAGTTTCCTGGCCAATTTTCACCTCACCGAGCATTATCAACGCTTTGCGCCTATTGGTGGAGGTACGCTTACAATGAAGTTATCGACTGGTTGGAGGTGCATAACCGGGAGGTTCAGACTTTCGAATTAAGGGCTGAATTCTTGGAGGATGAAGGGGATGAACCTTGGACTTCAGCGGAGGAGGGTGATGTGCCAGAGTCTAATGAAGCAGAAGTTAACCCTGCTGAAGCTGGGGCCATAGTGCCTTTTGAACCTCCTTAGCCCCCACTTCCCTAGGCAGAGTTGTAAGGACTTCGGTCCATATTGTATTATCCAACTTTTCATGAAATTCATTTCCTTATAAAATACAAATGTTTCATTGACATCGTATGATTCTAATAATAACTTCTGGCATCTACTGCTACAATTCTTGTTTCTGTAATTTCTTTATTACTGCTTGCGAATAACTTCTGGTACTTAGTGACTTGTCGAATTCTGAAATTTAATATACCTTAACAACATTGGGAATTCGAATGAGGAGTAGTCTAGGTCTATTTCCTAATCACACTTGATTGGGGGTTCGAATGAAGAGTAGTATAGGTCTACTTCATAATCACACTTGACTGGGAGTTCGAATGAAGAGTAGTCTAGGTCTACTTCATAATCACAATTGACTGGGAGTTCGAATGAAGAATAGTCTAGATCTACTTCATAACCACACTTGACTGGGGGTTCGAATGAAGAGTTATGCAACTTTTGATTAACACGCCTTCCCAGGGATAATAAAAAAGGAGTAGTATTTTTCACAAACTTGAATTCCTTGTGTGTATTCAGATGTCTTTAAGTTGGAAAGCTTACCAACTCAGAAGCTGTTCTGGCTCGAGATTTTCGAGGCTGCTTAACTTGTGTAAAATGGAGTTTAACATCCCTGATGATGGTTGAGCGACCGTTCCATTCTCCCAAGGTAAAGTTATGCATGTATAGTTGGGGTACCAATCCACTAAAGTTAGGGTGGGTATGATGTAACGTCCAAATCCCCCAAGTCCAGGTATAAAAATTTATATCATGCATGGGTCTTCAATCCAGTAATCTGGGACTCAAAGGGGGTAGGCAATATGTTGTCCTGGGATTGCCGAGGCTGAATCATTATGGTTAGCCATGCCGAGGTTGAGGTGAGCCTATTTTGAATTTATACACACGTTTATGCTCATCATTTAATGGTTTCACGTGCTTTCAAGACGACAGCTGTGTTAAGATGATTTTTACCATACGCCTAGCCGTTTAGCAATGAATTTCCTATGATGACTGGCGATTGGGATGCGTGATACGTTGATACAAAAGGGGATTGTTTGAATTCTACAGTTCAGATCTTTGGACAACTGTACGCTTGTGATTATTCTGGCTCTCATCCGACGGTTGGGACTCGCTCCCTACCCTTATAAAAGTGAGAATCTTGCCATTTCAACGCTTTACCTTTGTAAACGTTATTATGAGTTTTCGCCGTTTTCCTAGAGTGTTCTAGCAACCAGTTTGTTTTCGAATGAATTTTGGGAGTATCTCATTAACATTGGATAGATGGCCCCCAAGAAAGAGTATCATCAACCTGATATAGCTACCATTCTCAATGCTACTTCCCGGAGATTCTCTTCAGGGACCAGGCGAAGATCAGAACGTCCTGTCCCCTAACAAAACGTAGTCGCTAGAGTAAAGATAGGGATCTCCCAAGAAAATTAGCCCACAATAGACAAAGGCAAGTGGGTAGCTGATGAGCCTCCTAAGAAAAGGAAATTGGTCCATACCAGCGAGTGTTCTGGTATTTTTAGGACCTCCATGCCCTGTGGGGGAAGTAGTGGTGGCAATGGGCCGAGCCGGCTATTGACGAACGAGCTCGGCTCGTGTTCGCACGAGCCGAGCTCGTGGCTCGTCGGCAACGAGCCGAGCTCGAGCTCGGATCGTTGCCGTTTGGGCGAGCTCGGCTCGCGCCCGAGCTCTCCCAAAGCGAGCGGCTCGGCGAGCCGAGCTTAAGCTCGGCTCGCCGACTCGCCCTTTTTTTTTTTTTATAAATAAATAACGCTACTACTACAAGTCTATTTTTTCTATTTTTTTTAAATATATATTTTCCAAAACATTTATCGGGGCTCGTCAAAACATTTATAATTTTTAAAATAGTAAATATACATTTATTTTAAAAAAAAAAAGATAAACCCTCCTCCTTTATCCGGGCTTGGGACCGGCTACTTCAATTTCGTGTAGGCGGAGTTAAAATTGTACACGAAAAACTTTTTACGTATACAATTTTTTAAAAAATTATAAATGTATGAAAATAAAATTTTGTAATGAATGTATTGAAATTAAATATCACTTACTTGATTACATGCAATTTCGGCATATTTATGTTGAATTCGATAATTAGCGTCTTCCCAATCCTTCACGCACATTAACGTTTCCAAAATATCTTCTTTTAGTCGACTTCGAATTTCAGAGAGAACCCTCTTCCCTGCACTAAAAGTAGACTCCGAAGCTACAGTGCTAACCGGAGGTGTTAGTAGATCTTTTGCAATTGCAGAAACAATTGGCCATCGACGTTCATTATTTCGCCAGAATTCGATTACATCTTCTGAACTTTTCTTAACTGATTTGTTACTAGGCATAGTATAACGAAAGTAATCAATTAATTCAGATGTCAACGCATTTGGACTGCTACTCGAAGTTTGAGTACATGCAGTGGAAGACATACTACTACTACTAGAGGAACCATATGCATATGCAGTTGAATCATATCTAATTGAGTCTATGTTTTCTAATAAATTAATTACTTCAGCGTCGTCATCATTTATATTAGTGGGAGGAGGAGTAGGTACACGAGTAACTTGTGTACCTATTCTTCAAGCATATAATTCATACATTTCAGTTAACGTTTGTTCCAAATTCCTATAAGTAATAGGCATATTAAAAGTTAAAGCATTTGAAATTTGGTCAATTATAAATTTAGTACCCGATAAATTGTATCGGGGGTCCATGACGCATGCTAAAGGAAATAACATAGGTAATTCTTCCCAATATTTTCTAAATTTTAATTCCATAGCATATATAACAGCATGAAAATCAGGGTCATTTTGATATCTATTAAAAGCCCTAGCAGTTATATAAAGACGTTCAAGAACCATGCAACTAGTTGGATAATAAACACCAGACAATATATTCGTAGACGTATAAAAACTTTCCAAAAATTTCTTAACTTTAAAAACCGTATTCCAATCGGATTCATTTAAGATATCATCGTCGTCGTCTCTAATATGCCTATTGTTATAAAATTCAGTGATAACGGTTCAAAACCTTCACATGATTTTAATAATAAGTAAGTTGAATTCCACCTATGACCTACGTCAGTAATAAAAGTTTTTGTATTAGAGTTCCCAGCTTGTTCACAAAATTCTTTAAATGCTTGTTTTCTACTAGGTGTAATCGTGATATACGTAAGTGCATTCCTAATTCGACTAATTTCGTCCTTCACATGTTTTAAACCGTCTTGTACAATTAAATTAAAAATATGGCACACACATCGAATATGGAATAAATAACCACCAAAATCGGGTTGAAGTACTCTATGCAATTTATCGATAACTACTTTATTTACAGAAGCATTGTCAAAAGTAAAAGAACGAATTTTACTCTCGCATTTATATTCTTTAATTATTAACATAATTTCATTAAATATAGTGTTAGCATTATGAGGATACTCAACTATTTTAAAAGCAATAATTTTTTTATGCATAACCCAAAGTGGGTCTATATAGTGTGCAGTTGCAGCTATATAACCTCTCTTATTAATCCCTTCCCATAAATCCGAAGTTAAAGATATGACACCCCCGTATTTTTCTAAATCCCCAATCAATAATCGCTTTGCATTAAGAAAATATTCAATTGTATTAGAACGAAGAGTATTTCGACTTACTCCAACGTACTTTGGTTGAAGATATTGTTTGACGTAGTTTACGAAATGTTCGTTGTCCACTATTGCTAGTGGCAGCTCCGCCGCGGCAACGAACTTCACCATTCCCTTTCGTGCTTCCTCCTCCGAATACATCCACGTAGAAAGTGGCGAAGTAGTAGCACCGTCTCTACTAGTACCAAACTGTAGTTGCGTTTGTCCACGTTCAAGATGCCCATGTTTGACCGCACATGCTTTGTAATGACGGTTGAGGTGAGTGGTTCCAATTTTTTTTGCCATGCCAGTCGTTGTTGACAGTATTTACATACTGCTTTATTTTCTGGAACTCCATCGATCACACGACCAGTGTTAACCAATTTGAAATGGTCCCAACATTTTGCCTGCTTCTTCCCCTTTCTCTTCCCTCTTGCATCGGGAATATTTAGTGCAGGTTCTTCATCTTGTTCCAAATCAATAGGAACACTAGGATCAACATCAACGTCATCCAAATCAATCGGATCGACATCGGCTTCACGAACGTCGAAATCGTCAATGTCTTCTGGAATTGGTAGTTGGTTGAGACCGGCAAATTTATTCCCAAATTGATTTTGGGCAGGTGTTTCACCTTCCATACCGAACAAGTTTTCAACAAATGCTCGTGGATCCATTTGTGAATTGTTGAAATAGAGTGTAGAAATATAGAAATGACGATTATGTACTACTGGCTAATGTATAAAATGAGTTGTAAAATGAAGATAATAATGTAAAAAAATGTAGAAGAGAATTATAGAATTGTTGATAATGATTTGTAAATTGTAGAGTAGAGAGTATAGAATGAAAGTTTGGTGGGAAAAAAATGTTGTAATGGGTTGGGCATTTATAGGAGAAGAATTGGAGAAAAGTAGGAAAAAAAAAAATTTTTTTTTTGGAAAAAAGTGACCAAACGGTCACTGAACCAGTGACCATTTGGTCACAAGTGACAACAGTCAGAACCATGTGGTTTGGTCACAAGTGACCAGTCTGGTTCTGGTCACCGACCGCATTTTCGGCCACTTTTATTTTATTTTTTTTATTATTATTTTTTTATTACCTGGTTGAGGCTGGGCTCGTCTAAGACGAGCCCACGAGCCAGGCTCGTGGGCTCGTCTCACGAGCGGCTCGGCGAGCCGCTCGTGAACAGTCTAGCCCATGAGCCCGCTCGGCTCGTGCTCGGGCTCATTTTTTTACGAGCCCGAGCGGCTCGTGGGCGTGAACAGTACGAGCCGAGCGGGCGAGCCGACGAGCCGCTCGGCTCATTTGCCACCACTAGGGGGAAGGGACTTTTAATCAACCGAAACTGATGCAGGCTTCTACTGATGCTGCAATAGAGGAGCAGCTTCAGGAGGATGTTGATGAGTCCGAGGACACCACATCAGAGGCTCACAAGAAGGAGTTGGAGAGGACTTCAGGGAAATCTGGAAACTTCTTGGGGGCGTGATAGTAAAATTGCCCAAACCGTGATAGAGATGCTGCCTGCTAAGGTTCGCAGTGCCACGGAGGTGTTTAACAAGTTATACAGTGGACCGAAAGGTAGCAAGATTTTGTGGCCACCTGTGATACAGTGGACTGCAACTCTTGTGAGTCAAAGTGCCAGGGTTTTCGGAGTTGCCTTGGAATGTCAAGGAGCCCTGGCCGACATTCAACAGAGGAACAAGGCCTCTTATGATAGGCTAAATGCCATTGAGGCTGAACTGACGAGAGTTAGAGCAGCAGCTAATGAATTGAGGGCTCAGAAGGTTGAAGATGAGGCAAAGTTAGCCTCTGCCTTAGCTGAGATTGAATTTATGAAAAAGGAAGTCCATGAGTCCCAATGTGAAGTGGATGCTTTGACCAAGCGGGTGGAGACTTCTGATGCTCATCAAAAACACACAGCCAAGTCTCGAGATCGCCAGCAGAAGAGCTCGAGACCGCGTGGAAACACGAGTGGATTGGTATGCTAACAAATGCAGAAAATACCAGTTGGATGTTGTCGAGGCGGGTGAAATTGCTGTGAGGACTTACATCGTCGATTTCCACAATACCGAAGAGTATCGACGCCTCGGCTCCTATTGGAGGAAGTACGCTTCTTCCTTGATGCTTTGGCTGTCAAAGGAAGGCATGTGTGTTCGCCTCGGAATTCAAGCAAGGTGATCCCTATGGGAATGTCAACCTCTCTTTCGAGGCTCCAACACTTCCTTGCATGGTGGATGGTTCATCCATGCAAAGGCTTCTTCCTTGACGTTTTGGCTGTCAAAGGAAGGCATGTGTGTTCGCCTCGGAATTCAAGCGAGGTGATCCCAGTGGGAATGTCAACCTCTCTTCCGAGGTGCTAACGCTTGCTTACACTTCGGCAACTCATTTGTACACAAAGTATTTATTTATTTACAAGGACCGAGAAAAAACCCCTAGCCAGGGTACACATTCACTAGTAATACATTTGCAAGTGTTCGATATTCCATGGATGAGGCTGAACATTTCCATCCATGTCTTCGATCCAGTAAGTTCCAGGTCGAACTTCCCTCTTGATACGGTAGGGTCCTTCCCAATTAGGTCCTAAGGCCCCTACCCCTGGCTCTTTGGAGGACAAGAAAACTCTTCGAAGTACCAGATCGTTTATCCGAAATGATCTCTTCTTCACCCTAGCATTGTAATATCGGGTCATTTTTCTCTGGTACATGGCCATTTTGATCTGGTACATGGCCATTTTTTAAACGTTTTAAAAAATTAAAAACATCGCAACACTAAAAAAACGTTGCAAAAAGGCAACATTCGCAACATTTATTTAAAAAATGTTGCTAAAGCTCAATTTTACTAACTAATTGCAACATTCACTTATCAAAATGTTGCAATAGACCCCTTTAGTAATATTTAAATACCGAATGTTGCTGTTTCGCGCGGGTAGTCGCTAACAATTAAAAAAAAAACTCAGTCGATTGTGTAAGGGACAAACCTCTTGAGACAAAGTACCAAAAATGGGTGCTTTATTGATGAGAGTTACAACTGGAAATAAACAGAATGCCTCTAAGGGGCGCAAGCAAACGAGTATTGAAAAAAGGATAAGTAAAGTTAATCTAAGAAATTGAAATTACATATTCTCTGTTTGAGAGTGTTTGATTCGGGGTCTTTTCTCTATGTCTATTCTATCCTTTTATATTCCCATGATAATTTCTTCGTGACAAACCGCTACCCATTTTCTTCATGTGGCTAACTTGTCGTGGAACTGCCATCTCTAACTGCTGCCATTACTATTTGTCGTTCAACTGCCTTCAAATGGGCTCCTAAAATCGTGAATTGTGATAATCGGCTCGATAATTGTTTCAGTAACTGCTATTTCTGGATGACCATGATATTTCATGTATTAAGATTCTGGGCGACTCGAAGGTTCGAGCGAAAACGAGGTTATCGCTCTGAGCGACAGTGAGGCACTCCATTCGTCCAAACTCTGGGCGTCTTGCAGGCTGGGCGATGATGTTACTTTATTTGTGGGCTTCCTCTGCATTTACCAATAACCTCATTTGGGCCTTTATCCTGGACTCTCCAATTGGGCTTCACTCTTTGGGCTATTCAATTTGAGCTGTACTTTTAGTGTGTCAACAATTACCCCCCAATATGGCAGATTTAATACCAAGCATTAACTTATACCATATTCATCTTATATTTTCTAGGCAATATTTGAAATTCCCGAGAATTTCAATCATCATTTCTTTTAGCCTAAAAAGGTGCAACGTTACAAACCCTTATAAATCCAAAAGACGCGTCATTTCACCGCACCACTAAACCATGTCCCTATATTTCGCGCTTCTTCCCCGCTATTTTACTGTTCATCTTCTTACTTCTCTGCTACGTTTCTTAGGCAAAACTTAACAAGACTGCATTTTGCACTCAATGGCGACTTCACGAACTCAATCTGATGATGCTTTTAGTTTTGAAGATTTTCGAAGTATCCTTACTAGGCCGTAAGTAAATGCAATCTTCTTCGTACCAGCTAATGCTGACCTCAATGAATTCTATTTAGGTCTGTCATTCAATAATGCCGAAGCTATTGAACAGGTGGCGGTGGGCCAGTTGTTCCCTTGCACCGAAGACCTTCCATTTTTGAACTCCTTGCCATTGAAGCCAATCCGCGATAAAGGTATTCGTACTTGGCCAAAACCTGATCCTAATTTTCGTAGATGGCATGCACGTATGGTGAATCATGGTCCCACCAAAACAATTTTTGATCGTGCTAAGATTTTGGACCTATTAGAAATTACCCTTTTTCCCCCAACTTATGACCCAGTGCTCTTCCCAATCGCCCTGAGTTTCTGGTCCTCTGAGTATAATACTTTTATCTTTCCTCTTGGCCCAATGTCCATTACTCTAAGGGATGTTGGAGCCTTAGTGAATCTTCTGCCTTTGGGCGACATTATCTTTCCTGGTATTTTGATTTCCAGTATTGCTCCTCAATTTGACAAAAAGGTTGCTGAATCTTATTCAAGCATGCAAGGCCTTTATACTGGTTCCAATTCTGAGCCTACCAATGCTGAGCGTGTTTCTTTTCTTCAGGTCTGGCTCTGTAAATACGTTCTTTGTGTCCCCAACTTGAAACCCTCCTTGAGTTATCTACCCCTGTCGCATGAATTAGCACGTGGCAGACTTTTGAATTTGTGTTCATTCTTTTTGGCCCCCTTTTATAGAGGCATGGTTTCCCTTCAACTCCAATTAAGGAATGGTGCGTCTCCTACTGGTAGTGGGCCCCTTTGGCTTGCTCAATTGTGGTTGAGAGCCTATTTTCCACAACTTGGTGCTCCACCGTCTCCTCCCCGAATAGTTAGCTGTTATGGGCTATTCATTCATCAAATGAGCCCTGTAAATATGTCGAGCAGGGAAGTTTTCACATTCTTTTATACTTTGAAGTCAACGCCTTCTTTCTTTCCTTTTTCTCCTTACCAAATCCCTCTATACGTACGGCCTCCTTCTACCTTAGCCGAAGTGAGCACTTTTTTACCCATTTGGGTTCAGTTTTTGGTTGGAAGAGAATTGTTCCTTGACATTGCCAAGGAACAAATGCTAAAGCAGGGGTTGAGATATATGCTCCACAATTTTTTGCTCGCCAACTCGGTTTCGGCCAGACGTGGCATGTTCCTTCTTGTTATTCTAAGAGCTTGACAGAGCGTTTCCACACTATCAGTAAAACCGAGGCGCAAGCCATTGACATCCGTAATAACCTTTTGGCCGAAGGTTTCTCTTTAGCCCCTTTCACTTCTACCGCTGTTACACATCCTCTTTTTGAGTAAAGCGCTGATTTTTTGTAACTGATGCTAATCGCACCTTCCATTTACTGGATCGGCCAAACACTTCCTCTGCCTCTCCTGTTTTGACCGTCCCTGTGTCCATTAGGAATCATTTCTCACCAGCTCGCGTTAAACTTTTTATTCCTCCATCTTCTTCTCCTCCTGCCAAGACCACCATAGCCAAAGGCACCTCCAGCCGCAAACGGCTAGCTTCAGCATCCCCCATTTTGCAAGATGATGATGATGATGATACTCCTCTCATCCTTAGGAGAAAGGTAACTGAATTTGTTTATTCACAAACATACTTCTCTATGTACTAATGGTTTACCTGAGTTCCTCAGAAAAGTTCAGCCTCTCCTTCGAAGGCTCTGGTTTTGGCAGCTCCTGCTTCATCGCCCTCTGCAGAGGCTGCTTCATCCAAATTAGCTGATGAAGGGACCGTGCTCAAAGATAAACCCTTAGTTCCAAAATCTTCATTGCAACCAGTAGCAGGGCTACAGCCAGTAGAAAAGCCACCTACTTCCCAGGCCGTCGACCCCCCAAATGTTGAACCGGAATGTAATACATATTTTAATGTTTTACCTTTGCTCATGCTTCTGGTTTTTTATTTGTTGCTTTCTTGAATTATGCAGAGGGTCCCATGGAGCTGCCCGTTGTGGCAGAATCTTCTCGTCCAGATAAGGGAAAGTCCCCATAAGTGGTGGAACCTACTGGTGACATGCCTGAATCTCTCAGGATTGATGATACGGTAACCTTTTAATTCACTTTCATTTTCACTTTGCTCATCATAGTGAAGGTCTTCATTATTGACATTTTTCTTTGTAGGGTGCTGATGACATTGTGCGTTCCATCCAAAACTTGTTCACTTCCTGGGAACAAGTAAAGACACCTCGCCCTACCTCAACCAGTCATTCTTCTACTTCATCTTCCGCTTTTTCGGAAGAAAATATGAAATCTCACAAGCAGTCAGTATTCGAGTATATGTCTTTCATGGACATGGAAATTGGCCAAGCCAGTGCTGCTAAACAGAAGGATAAGTTTGAACTGTTGAGTGTGAAATTGACACAAGCACTTACACTCCCTTCGCTCAACGTTTCTGCTGACTTTAAAGGGACATTGAAGGTTGTCCACTCCGACATCCTTTCCTTGCTAGCCAAAAATGCAGACTTAAAGGCCAAGAGTACTAAATATCATCGTGCTTCGTCTGAAAGAGAATCTTTGCTGTTGGAGATTAACAAAGTCAAGGATGAATTAAAAGAAATCTCCTCTGAAGTTATGGTCAAAGACTCTTTGATGATGAGCTTGGCTGCAGAGATGAAGGAGCTTCAAGCGAAGATGAAGGACTGTAGGGCGATGATGGTTGCCAAAAAGCGCAATGCATCTTAGGGAATTGAACGAGCCAAAGCTTTGGTTGAGCAGTACAAAAAGCTGGATGTTGATGACGATTTTGTAACTGAATTGGACGTTGCTTCTTCTCAGCAGAGCGAAGATTGGGGAAAATTTAGGGAAAAAATACGTTCGGCTTGGGGCGAATTATAATTAAGACATCCAGTGCCTTAACTTTCCTTTTGTAATTTCGCGCTAAATGCCGTTGCTAATTTTTTTTTATGTAACAGCAATTTTTGTCATTAATGAACAACTGTTTTGTTTACTTGCGTATTTATTGACGTTATCTTTAATCGTCAAACCCATCAAGCATTTATTTGCTTTATGCTAAGATTCATGTACATTCTCTCTTGGTATTCCCGTCTCTTTTCTCGAGACTTTGAGCCATTTGATTTCAGTTATTATACATGAATGTGGCTGTTCATATTCCGTTCTTTCATCTTCACGACTCTATAAATGCACGTGTATTTCGCACTTATCATTCTCATTTCTATCATCTTCTTCAAAAACTAAGTTGCTGCCATCGTTTTGACACTTCAACGGTTGATCTAAAATTTTCATCTAAAATAGAAATGGACCATTTGATTCAACCATTTTGTCATCGATCTTGAGTTACCTTTGGTATGGGAGGTATAGGAAATGTTCTTTGGCCAGCAAAGTTCTTCCCATCGTCTCCACGTTCTCCATAAGGAGTTCAATGATGGAAGGCGATTTTGGAGGATGACTTTCAGGCCACTTCGCTTGCTGAGAGTGCTTCTCAGTCTCCTTGCCTATTATTGCAGCGATGCAATTAGGAAGGCGATTTTGAGGGTCCTTTTCTTCCTTGTTGCTTGTTGAGAGTACTTTTCAGCCTCTCTACTTTCCCTTGTAGCAATGCGATCAAGACAGCGATCAAGGCCAGTTCACCCTCTTACTTGGCGATCAACCGATGAATTAGTCTGTTCTCAATTGTAACTATTAGAACATTCAATATTTTGTATCTCATACTTTGTAATGAATATTTGATAATAAAGGACTTTATTTGAACGTATTTCGTTCCTGTGTTGTTTATCTACGGTCGTTTGACACAATATTGATTACATTTTTATTTGTTCACTTTCCCATAAGGAAGGAACATATCTTTTTAAATATTTGCCATTAATAAATCTCATCTGCTTGGTGCCATCTAAATCTTCTAAATGATAGGCTCCATTAGGCAACACATTATTTACTTTATATGGCCCTTCCCAATTAGGCGACCATTTGCCATATTTCGGGTCGTTGCTATCCAAAGGGAGTATTGTTTTCCAAACCAACTCGCCCAGGCTAAAGGACTTGGCTATAACTTTTTTATTGTAAAACTTAGCCATTCTTTGTTTCTGGACTCGCAATATGTCTAGGACGTCCAATTTTAAATCATCCAACTCCAACAAGTTTTGAATTAGTGACTCAGCGTATTCACCATCATTTACCTTATGTTGCAAACATACTCTAATTGATTGCATGTTGATTTTCATAGGCAAAACATCCTCATGTCCATAAGTAAGTTGGAAAGGAGTAACCTTGGTACTTGACCAAGGCGACGTTCTATAAGCCCATAAGGCCTTGTTTAGACATTCATGCCAATTTTTGGCATTTTCATCTATCATTTTCCTTATGATATTTTTTAGAATCTTATTAGAAGATTCCGCCTGTCCATTAGATTGAGCGTAATATGGTGTAGAGTTCACTAACTTAACTCCAAACTCGCCCAAGAATTCCTTCACTTGATCTCCATTTAAGGAAGTTCCGTGATCTACCATCAAAGTTTGTGGAATTCCAACTCTATAAATAATATGATCACGGATAAATTCCATGACATTCTTTTGGGTGATTTCTTTTAAAGGTATCACTTCTACCCACTTAGTGAAGAAATCGGTCGCAAATATAATAAAAGTATGTTTCTTGGACGATGGGGGATAAATTTTCCCTATCAGGTTTATCGTCCAGCCCTTGAACGGCCAAGGTTTGATGATGGGTGTCATCTCTCTTGCCGGCGCTCTCTGTATTGGACCATGCTTTTGACATGCTAGACAACTCTTCGCGTATTAAACACACGATTCTCCCATCTTGGGCCAAAAATATCCACTCCTAATAATCAACCATCTCGTCCTTTGGCCGGCTTGATGAGCTCCACATATCCCTTCATGCACCTCAGCCATGATCGTTCTGGCTTCTTGCAAACTTACACATTTCAGTAATTTACTATCAGAGCGTTTTTTGAATAACTATTCATCTATCAATGTGTAATTTAGCAAACGCAACGTCATTTTTCTATCACCTCATTTATTAGGTTCTTTAAGGAACCTCTTGATCTCTGATATGCTCGAAATGAGGTACCAACTAATTTCCTTACTTAACTTAAACGTGTCGTCTTAAATAGTAATATGGCAAGTAAGGGTCAATTCCCACAGAGGATTGTTTCAATTCAATCAATTGCAAACTAGAAATTGAAATTAACAATAATTTACTAAAGTGATTAAATGGGGGGAATTTGGTTTGTTGAACTAAAGAAAGAAATAAATTCAAAATAGTAAAGACTTGAATTTGGAAATAAACAAAGTAGAATTTAAATCAAAGATGTGAAGATGTGATTGGGGGGTATTTCATTACCACGAGAATGACTTTCAATTCAATTACACGATAGATTTTCGTTCTCTAGATTAACAACAATTCGAGAATAATTACAAGCTCAATTATCTCAATCTCTTCTTACATGTTAGTTGAATAAAACAAGCTCTTTACTCAACCCTATTCATTAAACAACCTAGAACAAGCTCTCTAGATTTAATTTAACAAAAGCATTACGACAAAAGAGATGAATTGAATTAAGGGCAAACTCACAAGCTCGGTTTACTTACTTAAGTGTTAATCCACATACAATCAATTGAAAATTCTTCATAATCCATTGAAATGTAATTGCCACTAGGTTTTAGAATAAATAGCGATTACGTACTATAAACCCTAAAATAGCATTCATTGAACAAACTCAATCATTTAGTTGTACACCTAAACAATCAAGAAGAACAAAATAAACATATAAATCAATGGATTAAACACATTAATTAAGAGAACTATAATGCACAAATTAATTAAAAATCATAACTCGGGTTTGAAATTACCCACAATCACAAATATGTTTAGTTACCCATGAAATACCCAAAAATAACAATTAAATCCTTACAACTCATTAATGGAAAATAAATTAGGGAATAGAAAAACTTATTGATAAATAAAATATCAATGGGTCTTCTTTTCCAAGCTATCCACCATTCCCAAGCTCCAAGTTTGTCCAAAATACCAAAAGAAATTAAAGGAAGAAGAAATAAAATAAAAGAAAGAAGAAAGAAAATTGCAAAATGAAAGAAAACTGGAGGTCCAACTGCCGGAGCCGCTGCACGTCTTCTGCTTGCTGCTAGAAAAGAAAAAGGGGCTGGAGTGTTTGTTTAATTCAAAACCTAAGGAATAATTGCAGTCCAAGTCCCCAACTTTGTAATAGATACTAAAATCGGTCCCTAGCCTTTTGAAAATGCCCAAAAATGCTACAGTGGCGTCCCGACGTCACACTCTCTGCCAAAACACTGTTGGTGCCGATTTTGGAGCAAATTTTCAAGATATTGCACGTCCGGTCCTCCAACTATCAAAAAGTGATAATTTTGGTCCCCAAATTTTGAAATTTTTGCATTTTTGGTTCTTTTTGCTCATTTCTCGCGTAAATTCCTTCTAATCATCATTCAAACCCGAGTTTTCACCTACAAAATAAAAATAACTAAATTAGGTAATAAATTGATAATAAAAACTCACAAATATCTAAATAAATGGTCCGAATAAGTGCAAAAACTCGCACTTATTTATCTAAACCCGATCACCAAATACAATTGCACAAAATCAATTTTTTTTTCTTATCTCATGTTTTACCTCACTCCCTTAAACTTTATTTTTGACCCTTGTAGTAAGCTTTAGGTCGATAGCTCCCCGGTTGTTTAGACCAAAGGGTACCGGGTTTCAAGATACCCCAACAGACTTAATAACTCGAGTAAAAAAGGCTACGAAGTGAGGACCAAGATTCAACATGTGCAAAATTATTCTTTTGAGCACAATAAGACAAAATGGGGCTTAGATCCCTAACATATGGTCATTACTCAGCTTATACTTGGCCAAAGAAAACTCCACACAATTTTTTTTCAACATGCATGGAATCAACACACTTCTAGATAATATCCTTCACCGACTCAACCACCCCCAAACTTATCCTTTCATTAGTAGAGTGATTGAAGAATTGATAATAGCATGGTCATTTAAGTTCCCTTAACAATCTGCAAGTGCAACCAACAAGTGCGTACAATGAATCTCATGACCAAAGTGCCCAATAAAGAGTCAATCATGGAATAAGTGGATGAAAATAAACAACACTTAGCATTTATCTCCACAATTCATAAATCAATGCAATGCAACAACTCAAAACACAACTGGCAAAGCTATCAAACTACACAAACAAGTACAAAAGAAAAAATTTAACCCAAAATTCGAATTTTGACGCAAAATTTAGCGAGTACAAATATAGACATACCATACCCCCAAACTTAAATTGCACGTTGTCCTCAATGTAAAAGCAAGAAATATAAAGAGCAAGAGGTTCAAGTACTCCCCTGAGTTGGGGACCATTGGCGAATATTAATACTCAATGTTTTGTTGTGACGCTCGAGAATCTGCCATATGGGGACAACAAAAATACTCAAAAATAAAGAAAAATTTTAAAGAAAAAAGTAGATAAAGAACAATGGGTTGCCTCCCATCCAGCGCTTCTTTATAGTCTATAGCTAGACTTTGTCTTTGCTCATTCTTCAATTGGATAATGCTAAAGTCCAAAGACCAATCATTTGATATAAAATAGGACGAGAAAACATATATTTAATTAGATTTACTTTAGAAATCAAATAAACGGTCCCATGCCGTAAATAAGCCCTTAATTTTGTACATGTGAAATACAATGCAAGACATAATTTTTCAATGGCAGAGTAATTACATTCACATTTTGTTAACCGTCTACTCAAGTAGTAAATAGCCATTTCTTCTCCAAATTGGTCTTCTTGCGCGACCATTCCAACTATTGATTCTTGTTTAGCCGATATATATACTTTCATTAGCTGTCCTTGGATTGGTGACACTAGGACTGGTGGACTTGATAAATATGTCTTTAAACTTTCAAAAGTCTTTTGATGCTCTTCTTTCCACACGAATTCATCTTGATTTTTCAACTTTAAAAGCGGCGAAAAAGCTTTAGTTCGACCTGCACAGTTAGAAATAAAACGTCTTAAAAAGTTTACTTGGCCTAAAAACCTTTGTAATTCCTTTTTATTGCTAGGAGGTTTGGCCTCTAAAATGGCCTTCGCTTTATTTTTGTCAAGTTCAATTCCCCTCTTGTGCACTAGGAAACCAAGGAAATTTCCTGCATTAACACCAAATGCACACTTCAAATGATTCAATTTTAGTTTATATTGCCTCATTCGCTCAAATGAACATCTCAACTGTTCAAAATGGTCTTCTTCTTTAATAGATTTGACCACTATATCATCTACATACACCTCAACAAACTTGCCTATCATATCGTGAAAAATCAAGTTCATTTCCCTTTGATACGTCACTTCTGCATTTTTCAGGCCGAAAGGCATAACTACCCATTCAAAACATCCTAAAGATCCAGGGCATCTAAAGGCAGTTTTGTGTATATCTTCTTCAGCTATATAAATTTGATTATATCCTGAATATCCATCCATGAAGGAATTATTATGTGCTTGGCAGTTGAATCTATTAAAGAATCTACTGTAGGCATCGGATATTCATCTTTGGGTGTGGCCAGGTTTAGGTTTCTAAAGTCTATGCACACCCTAAGCTTACCATTTTTTTTAGTATCGGCACTATATTGGACAACCACTCAACGTATCTGACCGTTCTAATAAAGTCTGCTTTTAATAATCGCTCTATTTCTTTCTTTATCTCAGGAAGTACATTAGGAGCAAAACGTCTAGGGGGTTGTTTATGAGGTTTGAAACTTGGCTTGGTTGGTAATCTATGTTCTACCAAATTTCTATCTAAACCAGGCATATGTTCATATTCTCAAGCAAAACAATCCTTATATTCTTTTAATAAATCGATTAATTTGTTACTAACCTCTTGATTGAGTAGCTGGTTGATGAATGTTGGGAGATCTTCCCCTTCATTGCCAATATTCACTTTGACCAGAGGGTCTTATACTTGAGCATATCCAGGCTTGGTGATCCCCGTTACTTCATCATCCATGTCTCTTACAAACACTTCCTCTTCTAAACAGTCAACTTTGTTGACTTCTCTGCCAATACTTTGTTCCAACTCGAACACTGCCAATTTGTCTCCCAATGCTTTCAAAGCTACTTCTTCTTTCGTCTTGTCTTTGCATTCTTTATTGAAAGCCATTAACTTGGCTTTGAAGGCCTGAATATCGTCCATTTGCCTATGTTGCTTACAGCTCATTTAAAACTCTTTGATTAATTTTTTGCCAATTACTGGCTCCTCCAGGGCCACTATGTTTGGCCTCATTTGACTGAACATATCAGTGAGCTCATCTACTGAAAATGGCTCTTCACTTTGCGCAACAATCTGAGTTTCTTCTCCATCTTAGACTACTCTTACAAGTCCATAATTTTCCTCTTACATAAACCTTTCTACGGAGTTTGCTTCTACGACAAAAGGTCTATGATCTGCCTGCACCACTTCTGCTTCACCCTTGTCATTCCAGAAAATCAAGCATTGATGGAGTGATGAAGGTATGCAGCGATTTCCTGTATCCAATCCCTTCCTAATAACACATTGTAACGGTAGGACCATCTATCACGAAAAAGACTGTGGTCCTAGTAGTTGTCCAAACAGTTATGTCCAATGGCATAACCCCTTTAGCTGAAGTCGCTCCTCCATTGAAACTAGTAAGGATGACTTCTGTTGGAATCATATCACTTTCTGTTTTTGCAACTTTCCTCATCATCCTAGATGAGATGGTGTTTATAGCTGCTCCATTATCGATGAATACTTTCGCCACAGGTATGCCGTTAACTAGAGCCTTAATGTATAGTGGCCTCAAGCGCTTGGTCAACTTCATGGCTGGCCTTTTGAAAATAACCTTTTCGGCGGCGTCTATTTCCACTTCTTGCTTGTCTCAGACTTCATTTTTACTACTTTCCGGAACTTCATTTTCAATTACCTAACATGTGGGAGGGGACAATATTCTTGGAGGTGATCCATACTTTTCAGAGCGAGGTACTCTTTTTTTCCTTTTGGGCGTCCCGTACAGCACATAATAATCAAAAGAACGCCCAGATGGTTCCCCCAACAAGTCTACTTCACGAACTCCCTCTCGATGTAGTTGCTTTAACAGAGTATTACACGATACTCCTCTCTTTCTTCTTTCTGCCTCCAGATCAATTTATTTTTCGATGTCTATCATGCCATCATCTTCTTCATTATTGTAGGCCCCTCCAGAAGTTTGGCCTTCTTCACATTCCAAGACACACGCTTCTTCTTCATTATCCTCTTTGTTCTTGAATTCGTTGGCTAGTAAATAATTATTAGCCATGACGGGAGGTAACGTACCAAACTGAATAGTAAGGGGTTAATCTGAATCTTCTTCATCCCTTCTGTCTAGCTCAAATTTCGACCTCCCAGAAGAACTTTTTGGCAATTCTCCCATCGATTCGTCTGTACCAGTCTCTTCACTGTCTCCGAGGACATTTTGATTGGCCACCTCGAGTATCTTAGGTGCCTTAGGACGTGTCAATTCCTGTTGTTGCCTCATCATTCGTCCATAATTCCGTTGAAAGTGCCTTTGTTCGGTTCTAGTCATCTCGTTGAAGGGTGTCACCCTTCCTGCATTATACTGGAATGAATGCCATACATTTGGTTGGCTAGGTTGCGGCCTAAATGTCCTCACATTATTTGTTGGCCTGAACTGCCTCTCAAAAGGCGGTCCTCTACAGAATGACGTACCTCGCCCTCTAACTTGCTGCGCGTCTGGAACAAAATCAGGACGATGGTGACGATGCCCTGCTCCTGAGCTCCTTTGTTTCGCACTCACTTTTCCTTTACATTTTGCACATAGGACGTCTTCATCCTGTCTGGGTTCCTTCCCTTTGATACGTTTGAAGACACTGGGGAGTGGCTCAGAGTCTTCTTCTCCGTCATCTATGACCAATTTGAATTTTGACAATTTGTTTTTAAAACCAGTTGTCATCATATTTATTCCAAGTTGTTGCGGGAAAGGGTTCTCATCCACTGTCATCATCTTCTTATTTTCGAACGTAATTCGTCCTGATTCGATGGCATCTTGTAACACATGACGAAAACCAAACAGTTGTTAGTCAAATGTGACCATGCATTATGCCACTTACAATATTTTTTACCCTTAATTTGTTCAGGGCTCGGTAACTTATGTTTATCGCTCGGCTTTATCTGTTTATCCTTATATAATTTATCGAATACAAGGTCATCTTTGGTTACATGGAACGAGAACGTTCTAACCTTTCTGCCTTCATCTTTTATAGGCTCATCTTTGCCCGATTTCTAGGCTTAGCTATTATAGGACAAGTATATACATCTCCTTTGATTAGTTCGGCCAAACATATTTCGTTTTGGTCGAAATATTCGTCATTAATGTCATGAACATCAAAATTTGGGTCTCTATAATAAGTCTTCTTGCTAGAATTTTTTATTTGTTCTTCTTCTCTTATTAATCGTTCATACCTAATCACGTTTGCGCTCAATTGGAAAAGATCTGGAAATTCCCTATCCTGAAATTTCTTTTTTAGATTGAACCTTAGATAGCTTTGAGCGATTTTGACGAATTCCTTTTCGGGAAGAGGTACAAAACACTTACTTTTTAATGTTTTGAACCTTTGAAGGAAACCTTCCACCCATTCATTTAGCATTTGATATAGATTTGCCAAATCGGCCAAAGTAACTTTAGATTCAGTCTTGTAAAACTGAGCATAAAACAATTGTTCCAATTATTGCCATGTTTGAACAGAGTTTGCTGGCAAGTTAATGAACTAGTAGAAGGATACTCCTGTTAATGAACTAGGGAACAACCTCATTTTATGGTAGTCAGTTACTTCACCACTCTGCAGTGTGAATCGCCCTATGTGTTCTAGAGTAGATACTTCCCTTAAACCAGTGAATAATGAAAATTCTGGCACTTTGTACCCTCTAGGCCATGGATATGCTTGATCTACCCAATCAGGATATGACTTCGTATAAGTAGGCCTGATGACAGGACGTACCCCACGAGCCATTTGATCTTGCACTATCTCCATGATTTGATTCCTCAACATGACATTGCGATCATATGGAATTCCTACTGGTTAGTTTAATGGTTGATTCGCTTGAGGCCTAACATTTGGCCCTTGGTTGGCAACAAAATTGACATTGTTTGGGCCGTTATTACCATTAAACTGAGTGTTTAAACCATCATTAATACGCAGGGCGTTCTGTCTATCATTCAGGACATTATCTCTTATAATTGAATTACCTCCAATGTTGTTAATCCTATTACCACCATTCGAGTCTGGCATCCCACTACCCCCTGGTTTGAAGTAGATGGACCAAAGGGCGGTTCTAGTCCTTGATTTAAGTTCAAACCAGAAGAATTATGTAGTGAATTATGTCCCACAATTGTCCTGATTTGAAAGTGGTTTGCAACATGCATAACTGGCTGACATATTTGGCCTATTAACTTGTTCATTATCTCATTTAATGTATTCAGTTGTTTGGTCATATTATCATAATGTGTATTCCCGCTTTGGGTAAATCTTTCCATATTATGAACATTTCGTAAATTTACCCGTTCAACGACATCCTGTGTGAATTCGCCGAGCAATGCACGCATGGTTCGAGGACTCAACTCTGTCATTGGTTCGTAACGACTGTGACTGCTTTGACTTTGTCCCTTTGTTCGTGGAGAGTTTTGCTACTCCTCATATCGCTCGATTACAGACTGGAGTACTCATTGACTTGCTGGTTCCTTATCAGAATGTTTATGAGGCATAATGTTTCACTTTTTGTATCTTCAACATTAAACACCAATGTCCCACTGGGCGTGCCAAATTGTTTCGCACGGGTAGTCGCTAACAATTAAAAAAGAAATTCAGACGATTGTGTAAGGGACAAACCTCTTGAGACAAAGTCCAAAAAAGAGGTGCTTTATTGATGAGAGTTACAACTGGAAATAAACAGAATGCCTCTAAGGGGCGCAAGAACACGAGTACTGGAAAAATGATAAGTAAAGTTAATCTAAAAAAATGAAATTATATATTCTCTATTTGAGAGTATTTGATTCGGGGTCCTCTTCTCTATGTCTATTCTTTCCTTTTATATTCCCATAATAATTTTTTCGTGACAAATCGCTTGGAAACTGCTCCCCATTTTCTTCATGGTGGCTAGTTTGTCGTGGAACTGCCATCTCTAACTGCTGTCATTACTCTTTGTCGTTCAACTGCCTTCAAATAGGCTCCTTAAATCAGATAATTGTTTCAGTAACTGCTATTTCTGGATGACGATAATATCTCATGTATTAAGATTCTGGGCGACTCGAAGGTTTGAGCGAAAACGAGGTTGTCGCTCTGAGCGGTAGTGAGACACTCCATTCGTCCAAACTCTGGGCGTCTTGCAGGCTGGGCGATGATGTTACTGTATTCGTGGGCTTTCTCTGCACTTACCAATAACCTCATTTGGGCTTTTATCTTGGACTCTCCAATTGGGCTTCACTCTTTGGGCTATTCAATTTGGGTTGTACTTTTAGTGTGTCAACAGTTGCCTTTTATGTGTTGCGAAAGCTCATTTTTGGCGTAGTGTAAGGAGGGTTTTGTTGTGTCAATCAGCATTTTGAAAATTAGTTTTGGAGTACATGTATAAGAGCAAAAGTATCAAGAGAAGTTGAATAAGTGATTATAAATATTAAATAAATAAAAAAATATTAAATTTTGGTTTGAACCGAACAATTTTAGCTGCGAAGTTTTACCAAAAAAATTGGCCGATTTCAACTTTGAGGCGGAAATGGATGATTTTTAAATTATTTTAGCGGGTCCTAATTTTATGATTTTTGATTATGAGTTTTCTAGTTGAAGCAACTTATTTTTGGTCATTTATGTCAATTTTCATAAAACTCTTCTAAACTTGGATTGTGTCTACAAATTTATAGTGAGATATGATTTCAAGAAAGCTACACGATAATATATGGCCATTTAGATGGTCATGCACCGGTTATTCCACTATAACAAAATGCTAAAGACCAACTTATTCCTTTAGGAAAATAGGAGACCGGCAATGCAATTGGATAATGCTGGAGGTACATAAGTATCTACGTAAGATGAATTTTCCCTATTATGTGAGAGAGAGAGAGAGAGATTTAAAGAAGCATTGACAACCCGGTACAGCTGCTTACTGGTCAAAACGAAAGAGACACTGCAACTAGACAAAACTTGTAAATTCTCATCATTTTTGAATGGCAATAACTAGTCTAAGCCCACGCGTTTGGTCAATCTTTGCTCTTCACACCCCGCCTATATTCATCCTATTCCTCGCAAAGGATCAGTTGCTGCTTTAATAAAAGACTAGGGGTTTTCAAGCATCTACAACAGTCGCATATTTATACACAAGAAATAAGGTCACAACGTTTCTTGCCCAGAATTGCAGATCAATCTTAGTTCTTGCTTTTTTTCTTATATTTATTGTTTTTAGGCCAACAATCTAACTGCCCTTTTGAAACTTCTGGATTCTTTTTCTGTTTGCTTTGTTTATTTCATCATTTTTTGTTATGGTTTTCTCGTTTGTGTCTTTATAGGATAATTCGGTGCGAAAGACTGAGGCTTTTCCTCCTTGATAGATGGATTTTTTCTGTTGAAAATTTGGTTTCTTGATTTCTGCTTGTCTTCTGGGAATCGCTTTTTTATGCGACTTCTTGGTGTTTGTGGGATTATCTACTTCCCTTATATTAATCTTATTGTGCTGTAATAATTCATGGATTCTGGTGGATCAAGTAGATCCTCATTTAGACTGGTTATGGTAATAATATCCTGTTATTGTATTTTTCTGATGATTGTCTGCTTCATGGAGTTCTTCCTAAATTTGATTTATTTGCTATAAATGGAAAAAAAATGTGCTGATTTCGTACTAGAGTCTAGAGTCGGCTCAACTTCAATTTACCAAGTTTGACTCAGTGCAAAGTTGATATTTGTCATTCTAGGGGGCTGAGAAACCTGAACATTAAACCAACAGATACTTCGTTTGATTTGGTGTCATTTGTTTGAAAAAGTTGGTAAGCTGCAAATTGCATCTGTTAATATGTCCTTTGTGGCAAAGAAATCTTCTCCTTATATTACACTAATCCAGACAGGTGAAAGATGAATGGAATTATAACTAAAGCCGAAAATTCTGTTGTCAATGAAATGCCTTGGGGAAGTTTCTTTGTGATTCAATCATTTTATCTATGTTTTCCTTATTGAAGTGCATTGAGTTTTTTTGGTAGTTTTGTACAATTTGTCCGTTGCAATTTTAACATATGTTTGGCACACAGTTTGTTGCCTTGTTGGCTTGAGTCCAATTTGTGTTATTGAAGCTCTTTATGCTTACATATCATACTGAGGATCAACACTAAACACATACTCCACAATGAAAGACTATTTAAGCAATTGGCAAAACTTGGGCGCTTCTTAATTCTTAACATATTCGCTTCCCCTTTGCCACATAACCTACTTGGCTCTCCCTCACATTAATCTATTGTTGCTGCTGAAATTTCATGGAGGCAACTGTATTTCTCTTTGGCTTCTAATGGCTTTTTCTCCAGATCTTTTGCGGAGAATAAAAACCATGGGCTGCTTTGGTTGTTGTGAGGACGATTACATGCAAAAGGCTGCTGATAATGGACCTTACATGACAAGTCACTCAGCTGGTGAGGTTTATACTCGTGTAGTCTTTAGCTATTATAAATTACCAATTTCCATTCTTAAATGGGATAAAATTTCGTCATTGGACTCTAGTGGACTACTTTTCTTGAGTTTACTTGTGGACACTTCATTATAAACAGATGTTTCCTGTACAAACCAAGTTTAGCCCTTGTTTGATCCCCATTTTCCCAAAACTCATTTTTTTTTTATCTAAACTCATTTTCAACCATACATTCATACGATAAAATATTCTCCAAGTAAACCCAAAACTTTTCCTTACTTTTTAACCACACATCCTCCAAAAAATCACTATTCCAAAATCTATTAACCCCAAAAAATGGAGCTCAAACAACGGCTTAGATTAAAAGGGGCTGAATAAGACTAGCAATTTTTCAATCTTTTGGTTTATCACCTAATGCTTCATTGCACATGCAAGCTTCCGAAATGAGAGAAGAAGAAAATACCATCTTTTCTGCTATTTCACAGTTTTCTGTTAAATTGGTCATAAAAAGTCACATTCATTTCATATTTTCTTTTAAATACCACCATTTTGCCCCTTTAATGACTGGCCGTCTTCATCATTCATAACGAAGTTTTTTTTTTCTAAGAAAGGAAAAAAAAAGATCTCTACAGGCTTCTGATTTTATCATAATGGAACTTAACCAAGGTTGTTCTGTAGGCAACCATGCGGGTTATCATGCCACAGAAACAGCACAAAAGGACAAACAGACTATTACTGTCCTGCCGATTGCTGTCCCTAGCATTCCAGTTGATGAATTGAGGGACATCACAGATAATTTTGGTTCAAAGTCTTTGATCGGCGAGGGATCATATGGAAGGGTATACTATGGAGTCTTGAGAAGTGGACATGCTGCTGCAATTAAAAAGTTAGACTCCAGCAAGCAGCCAGACCAAGAATTTTTAGCACAGGTTAGGCTAATCAAAGTGTGCCATGTATAAGCTCCATGTCTCATATGTTTCCATTGTAAGACTTTATTACTTAATGCATGGTCTTGCAGGTTTCTATTGTTTCAAGACTAAAGAATGAAAATGCGGTTGAGCTACTTGGTTACTGTGTGGATGGCGGTCTTCGTGTCCTGGCTTATGAGTATGCTGCAAATGGATCTCTACATGACATTCTTCATGGTCAGCCACTTCAGATTATTTTGGTGACATCACTTCTTTCCATTGCCAAAAATAAAATATTTTTTGATATAATCTATACTACATAACTCTTTTGTAGTGATTATGAATAATTTGTTGGTGTTTTGAAGTTGTTTCTCTGTGTGCGTGCACATCATGTGATCCTCAGACCGTTATCCTTAAATTATAGCCCAAAATGGATATTGCCACAATTTATATTAACTACTTTACTTTCATCAAGTTGGCTTTGCACATAGAAGGTTCTTATTTTAATGGGTCAAGTATTGAGCTCTTACGATATTCAATTCTGAGTGCAGGTACTTTTTATCTTCTTTGTCATACAAATAATTTTTTGATTTCTTAATGAAGGACGAAAAGGTGTCAAAGGTGCACAACCAGGTCCTGTGCTGACATGGGCCCAAAGAGTTAAGATTGCCGTGGGTGCTGCAAAAGGACTAGAATTCTTGCATGAAAAGGCAACTCCTCACATCATCCATCGTGACATTAAGTCCAGCAATGTTTTGCTGTTTGATGATGATGTTGCCAAGATTGCCGACTTTGATTTGTCAAATCAAGCCCCTGATGCGGCAGCTCGTCTTCATTCTACCCGTGTTCTTGGGACTTTTGGTTATCATGCCCCTGAGTATGCTGTTTTCTGAATTTTCTATAGCAATGAAGACAACTTAAAATTAGATTTTAACGATAATAACTTATTTACTTAAAAGTCCGTTTAACATTTCGACTCTCAGATTATTTCTTCCCATGAGCCTAAAATGTTTGATTCTGGTTGGTAGGTATGCAATGACTGGCCAGTTAAGTTCAAAAAGTGATGTTTACAGCTTCGGTGTGGTACTTCTAGAACTCTTGACTGGCCGTAAGCCTGTTGATCATACATTGCCCAGGGGACAGCAGAGTCTCGTGACATGGGTATTCCATTCTTTGTTGTGGCTAGCAATCATTTATTTAGCAAAGATCTATATAGAATGTTCACTATTGTATTGTTTCCCATAACGATTGATTTAAATGAAAAATGGAATCAGGCAACACCAAAGCTCAGTGAAGATAAGGTGAAGCAGTGTGTTGATGCTAGACTAAATGGAGAGTACCCTCCTAAGGCAGTTGCAAAGGTAACTTCATTCTGATTCTAAATTATTCATGTTGAAATCAAGTATAGGAAAAGTGAGATTTCACACTTATCAGGAATGCTAAAGAAACAAGTAATCTGAAATCCAAATACAGAATGATTCAGATCAGTTATTATATCACAATCCTAATATATAACGGCCCGGGCTTCTGTGCCCAAGCCGTTAACTTATACTTTGGGAGAGCATGTGCCCATTTTATATCTCACGGATTTATCTCACGTCCTCTAGAAATTGAACCCTTGACCTTTGTCTTATGAGAGATTTAAGCATGTTACCAATTGGGCACATCAGCAGAGGTCCTTCAAAAACGTGTCTTTTGACCCTTTAGGGATAAAACTCTAAATGCCCTCCAGTTAATGTCATGGGCACAAAGGTTGGGTCGTTACATAATATAATTGAACTTCCATACTCCTCCTTATCTTAACACACAAATGTAACTTCGACACTACCCCAGAAGCTGGTTTCAAGATATCAACTATTGTAGCTTGTTTATCAACTGTTCAAATACTAACTTATGCAGACCGTTATTAAGAATATCGACTAGTTGTGCAGTTGCTTCACTGTTTGGATGAATGGCATACAAGATTAGCCCCTTTCCAGGCTTCGCTGTAGTAAAATTTCAATCCAGCTCAATATGTTTAGTGTTGTGTTGTAATTGATTATGAGCAATATTGATGGACAACCTCTCGGGATTATCAAAACTCACCTTTAGCTCTTCAAGGAGCTTCTTCAACCATAATAGTTTGTATATGCCTTGAGCAATGACTGTAAATTCTGTCTTAGCACTACTAACAACAACCGACTTTTATCTTTCTTTGGCAAGTCATTAGTATCTCCAATGAACGTTTATAAACCAGAAGTTGACCTTGTATTGTCAATGACTGATCACATTTCTTGAACAGCAACCCTTTTCTATGTGATAAGTTCACGTCGAGCTCTTATCTAAGCTCAATGTGCATTTTGAACAACTAAATAATAGTGTAACAATTCTAGGTTTGCTGCTAGAGGAGAGTAATGTGATTATATTTATTTTTACTACAATAAAAATGATCTTGTAATCATTACTATCATGAGCCTAGCTTTATACCTTTCAGTTGTTTCTCAAACTAGTATTTTAAAGTGAATATTGACTCACAGCTATTGAATTCTCCCTTTTGGTAAACGTACAAGTATCCACTCATTCTTCACCTAACTCTCATTTCCTCTAGGACTGCATTTTTCAGTTGTGGAACTTTAAACGTATAACATGTTTAGGAATCTCTGCACAAGAAGGTTAGAGGTAAAACCTCTAAAAGAGGTTGACAGTCGGGGATAGAAGATATTTTTAGAAATAGGGTGTTCTGTACACGATCTAGTTCCTTTCAGGAGGCTAATTGGGAGGTTGGGATCATTTCTAAACTCCAAAATTGATGCTCAAATTGTATGGGGACTAGAATCATAATTACTCATAAGTTTCAACACACAGTATCTTGTTTGAGGATCAACAGTAGTCTATGTTATGACTCTTCGATTTGACTGCGCTTTAGAGTAGACAGATCAGGCTTTTGAGTTTGCGCTTCTATCATTTGTTTCCTACTTTAGTTGATGGCATCCTAGTGGATTTTGAAGCGTGAACAGTAATATATTCTGGAACACAAATAGGAGCACTAGTAAAGAGAAGGAATCGCCAGGAGCACAATAAAAAGAATGACTAAGAGTACTTGGTAAGACATTTGGGTGCAAAAACGATGGAGCAGGCAAAGGAATTTATCCCCAAGACTGATCTTATATGAAATTCTCCTTTGATAGAGGAGTTTGGTAAATAGTACTTTATTTTCAAACAATGTAATATCCATCATCATGAAAAACCGTCTAGACACCGGATCGTAGCATTTGTACGCTTTCTATAGGTAACCCCTAAAAAACATTTGATAACTCTAGGGTCTTACTCCTGTCATGATTCTTGAACTAAGACAATGTAATTTATGTAGCCAAAAACTTTTGGAGGAGGAGATATAGAGATCTTGGTTAGCGAATATCATTCGACATTCATTGAAGATATCCATGAGAATCTTGAAATGAATTCCCCACATAATCCTATGTAGCAGTGAGAACAACTTCTCAACAAAATTTGTGGGACTCTAGCTGTGGAGATAAGATATTGAGCCATGTTGAGTAAATACCTATTTTCTCATTAGCAATATTGTTCTGTTGAGGGGTATCACCAGTCTCAATACAAGATCTGTTCTAAGGATACGAATTCTTGCCTGAAATTAGGCTTGAATTGTTGAAGAGGATATGATCACAAATGAACATTATGAACCACATGGGGTCCAAAACTGACTAAAAATGAGTGTCCTTGTGGAAAATGGAGCGAATTCCTAAAGGAAAATATGTTTGACGTTACTTTGATAATTTACAAATCTAACATTGGAAAGAAGGATTTCATTTCTTAATAACAATGGAAACAAATCTTTAGATAAGGGAACTAGGATGTCCCAATCTACAACGTCAGCTACTAGAGCTCGTTTATGTACTTTCTTAGCACTCTCATTCATCCTCCCTGAAACCAAGTCTTGAAACTCTCAATGAGAAGGAAAACTTAGCCACACTGTAATCATTATTTGTTTTGGTAAATTTACTAATGGAAAAGAGATTACTGGATATGTATGAAACATAAAGAAGTTAATTTAGACTCAATTTTTTTGATATACAAATAGAACCTTTCCCTGCTACCAAAGGTCTGGAACCATCAGTGATATATACTTTTTGGCTACATGTGTTTTAGGAAGAAATTAGATTTGGAAGAACATTCTTGTGATACGTGGCTCTCTATTCCATGATCCAGGAAGCTCCTTTTTGGATGCTACACTTGAGGCCATCAAGAAGTTACCTTTTTGGGCTAAAAGAATCAGAGTGTAGGTTTTTCAGTTTATGCTAGTTTATATACTTAAATTTAGCTCTAGCTGTTCCTTCGTGAAGGGTTGAGAATCACCAATATTAGATTTTCCACAAACAGCCTGAAGACCGGTCTTTCTTTCAAAATTACGTTATTATTCAGATTTGATGCTTCCCTATTTGTTTCCAGTGCTTTTATGTGGTGTTTTGATGCTTCTTGCAGTAGTCACAACAAAAATTTTCCTCAATTTTTTTTTTCTTATTCGAGTAAATGAGACAAATTGAGCTGGGAGATTTTACACTTACCAAGAATCCTATAGACAATAAATGGAAATCAAAATAAGGAGAATTCAAATTAAAGCTAGTTCTGTCTCTCCTATGGAACTGAACTACATAATTCCCTTATCCTCGTGTCAACAAAACATGCAACTTTCCACACTTGTATTGAACTGAATGATTATAAAGTAGTTTCATGATTGGTTTCTATGTGAATTTTTCACCAGTTACATGTATCCAATCTTGTAATGACTATCTAGCCGATGAGGACTTGTAATTTGTTTATCTATTTCTATTATCATGTTGCACTGGTTAATGTTCAGTCCATGATATGACAGATGGCTGCAGTTGCTGCCTTGTGTGTGCAATATGAAGCTGATTTCCGTCCTAACATGAGCATCGTAGTAAAAGCACTCCAGCCTCTGTTAAATACGCGGTCTGGGCCTCCTAATGAAACATCAAGCTTGTGAATTTTTTTCCCCCTCTGGTCTGTATTTTTCAAGATTCCATTCAAATTAGATTTACCTTAAATAGTTTGTCGAAGATCCTTGCCACCACACTGTACCCATCTCTTTTTAGAGACTTTTGAAACATACTTTCAATGCAATGGATAAAATCATTCTGCTTGTACCCATCAAGTTGGCAAGGTTGTGCTTATCTTTTGGATGTATTAAGGTTTTTCTTACCCAAAACTTGAGTCAAATATTTTAAGAAGATTGTTAGAACTTGTGTAATAATTCCTTTATTGCGTGCAGGGAGAGGACCAGAATATTAATTGAGACTTGATAGAGATTACTTTCAAATGATCCATAAAACTCTGCTAAGTATGTTAAAGAAGTCTTTGGTTGGGAGGAGGCTAGTAAGTGATGCCATTAAAATACCAACATTAAATTAAAATTGATTACATTAGGAAAAATGTCGTGCCGTAACTGTTATCTTGGTTTACGTCAGTCAACAACATCGTATTTATTAACCAGGCAATTTTGATAACTCATGAGCTAGCAATTATCTTTACGCAAGAACTTTTCCGTATGCACTCTTTGGCATATATGAATTGATTATGAGACACTAAAGCTAAAATTTGAGTAGGGTGGGTGTGTTTGAATCACATTAGTTTGGAAGAATGTATATTGGAATAGTAGATTGATGGAGAATGTGGTTGAAAAATGAGGAAAATTTATTGATGTGATGGAAAATATTATTTTATTTAAGAAAGTGTAGTTGAAAATGAGTAGAATAAGAACGAAAATTTTAATGTGGCTCAAACATGGATTAAATTGGAGTAAAGCGAGGATACATTTTTCCTTTTGAGCAGATAATTGCGTTGATTGAACGAGAAGTTGAGTTTTAAGTGATTCTATAAATCACGAAGGCCTTGTTTGATAAGGATGATTTTCCATTTTCCATATTTTGCATTGTTTGATTACAAAAATTTTCCTTAGAAATTTTTTTTCCCCCACTCACTTTTTCCTTCAAATCAATGAATTGATTTTCCCACCATTTTGGTGGGAAAATGATTTTCCATCTTTTTTTTTTTTGCAATTGGAAAAAAACTATCAACAATGGTAAATTTTTTTTTTTTTTTTTCCATTTAATGGATAATTTTCATGCAAAACAAAGCTAAACGAATGATATTCGGTATTGTAATATTTTTAATTTTTTTGTGGGCAATTGGAATAAATTCTAGATTCAATTGTAGAAAAAAAATATCACTTTTTATAAAAAATGAAGCCAAACGGACACCATACTTTCAACATTTTTCGGGTGAAAAATTATACCAATCAAACACAATTAATTACAATTCCCAGTAAAATAATTTCTAGACAATTCAATTCTCTGTAAAATATTTTCTTTCCACCCATTTTCCACATTTGCAATCAAACGAACCCGAAATGCTTTCAATTTAATTATATTAGATTAGATATTTGAAATAGACATCTTGGTAGCATGATTCTGTAGTGCATAAAAAGCGTGAGCAGTGGTAGAATATATTAACTTTTTTTTTTTTTTCCATTTAATGGATAATTTTCATGCAAAACAAAGCTAAACGAATGATATTCGGTATTGTAATATTTTTAATTTTTTTGTGGGCAATTGGAATAAATTCTAGACTCAATGGTAGAAAAAAAATATCACTTTTTATAAAAAATGAAGCCAAACGGACACCATACTTTCAACATTTTTCGAGTGAAAAATTATACCAATCAAACACAATTAATTACAATTCCCAGTAAAATAATTTCTAGACAATTCAATTCTCTATAAAATATTTTCTTTCCACCCATTTTCCACATTTGCAATCAAACGAACCCGAAATGCTTTCAATTTAATTATATTAGATTAGATATTTGAAATAGACATCTTGGTAGCATGATTCTGTAGTGCATAAAAAGCGTGAGCAGTGGTAGAATATATTAACAAATGGAGCATTAAATGACATATTCATTACACAGAATGGTATACAAGTACAAGTCTGCATGACTGTGAGGCCAATTGATCGAAGACACTTCCCAATCAATGGTGATGACCGAAAAATGTAAGATTCGAACCTTGGTCCGATTATGGGTGCTTCCAGAATTTGTGTTGAAGTCGTGTTTATGACAAATGCAACTTTATTAACGACGTGTTTTTAACTGGATTGAGACACGTGATTACATCTTGACCGTTGATCACTGGTTTGTGGATGGTTCTATTATTTTTTGTTAGTTTCGTTTCACTTAGTACTGACTTGAGGGGTTTTCATTATTGTTGAGTACTATGGTTTTGAGAGAAGCTCTCTCGCCTGTTTAGGGTTTTCTCTTTTGTTCTTCTTCTCTCAAATTCCTGCTTTGAAACTTACGATTTGTAATTTTTAGCCCCTGATTTGTGATATTCTTAGTGAATATTTGTAAGAGAGTTAGAGTTCTCTTGAGTTACTATTTTCAGTGGGTTTGTGAAGATTCTTGGTGATTTTTTGTAGATCGATCGTTGTGTCTTTGAGAGATAAGTGTTCTTGTACTATCTCTTTGTATTGGTTAAACATTTGTAGCCTTTCGTTGCCATTTTGAATTATATAGTGAAATCGAGCATAATCCAATTTATTGGATGTTTAACGGGGGATGTAGGCATTGGAAGTGGTCGCCGAACCTCTGAGGCTTAGGCTGAAAGAAATCGCTTGTGTTGTTTTTAATTTCTGCACTTTTAATTTTTGTAAGATCATTTTATTGTTGTTTCTTAACGTTAATATCCTGTGTTCCTGGCCTTATAGTGGTATCGGAGCCATTACTAAGGAGCAAGATACCTAGATTTTGGAGAAACTGGTTGATCTGCAACATATTTGAATTTTTTTTTGAATTGCTGTCAAGCAAAACTGGAATAAGACGAGTTTTCTAAACTCGTTAGGTGAGATCTTTCTAAATTTTTGTAAAGTTCACTTTCCAGGAACTAGAGTTTCTTGATTTTTCCCTTTACTGTACACAATAACCCCATGTAGATTAATCTTTGTCTAAAGGCTCCTAAGAGACCTTGAGAATCTAAGATAAATCAAGTACATGTGTGTACTTGGAGGATCTTGAAGGATGAATTTCTGAAACATAGTCTTGTGATCTTTGTTATTTCGTTTTCTTTTGTGTCTTGACTTGCATATTTTCTGTGTGTGCTTGAAATTTGTAAAATCTTGTTTTACTAAGTGTATTATTGTGATTTGTGAGTGACACCAATCTGTACTCTTACTGTTCTTTGCACATCTGTTAAAATTGTCTTCAATTTGTGAGTCATACTTATTTATAACATGGCTTCTGCTAAGTTTGAAGTTAGTCAATTTGATGGAAAATGTGATTTCAATATGTGGAGTCAAAAAATGAAGGCAATAATGCAAATGAGACGTGTTAGGGCTTTAGATGATAGTTGGTTTGCTGACTTCTAGCAAAAAAAACTGAACTTGAAGAAATTGCTTGGAATACTATTTTGTTGTACTTATTTGAAAATGTGATAAGAAATATTGGTGAAACAAAAACTGCTTCTGAATTGTGGACAAAGTTTCATGCTAAATATGTGACAAAAATTACTCCAAATAAATGTTTCTTATTGAAAGAGGATATCTTCATGAGCCAACCACAAGGGTTTGTGGCTAGAGGTAAGTCTGATTATGTGTGCAAGTTAGAGAAATCTTTGTACGGGCTGCAACAGAGCCTAAGACAATGGTACAAGATGTTTGATGCCTATGTACTGAAAATAGGGTTTTAAAAAAATGAATTTGATGCTTGTTTGTATTTTAATGACATAAAGAGCGGTTGTGAAGTCTACTTGCTGTTTTATGTCGATGATATACTGTTAGCTGGACCTAACAAGTCTCAAATTAAAGAACTGAATGATCTTTTAAAATCGGAATTTGAAATGAAAGATTTAAGGAATGCTATAAAGATTCTAGGGATGGTGATAACAAGGGATGTAGCTAAGAATATGTTAACAATTTCACAAGAAACTTATTTGAATAAAGTAATAACTACATTTGGAATGAAAGACAGTAAAATTGTGAATGTGCCTCTTGCTAGTTATATGAATTTTTCACATGATCATTTGCCTAAATCTGAGTCTGAATTGAAAGAGATGGAAAATGTTTCTTATGCTAATGCCATAGGTTTTGTCATGTTTTCTATGATTACTACCAGACCTGATCTTGCATTTTCCATCAGTCTCCTAAGTAGATTTATGTCCAACCCTGGTAAGCCGCATTGGGCGGGTATGAAATGGCTATTGAGGTATTTGGTTAGGACTTTAAATCTAGGCTTAGTGTATGAAAAAAGATCTGAGAAGTTGAATCTTAAAGATTATGTTGATTCTGACTTTGCCGGTGATAGAGACAGTAGGAAATCAACTACAGCTTACTTCTTTACCCTAGGTGATAACTGCATAACTTGGAAATCTCAGCTGCAACCTTTAGTGACTTTGTCTAGTACGGAAGCTGAATATGTTGCCATAACCGAGGCGGTTAAAGAATGTATCTGGTTAAAAGGAATCTTAAAAGAATTGAACTTCATGCATAATACACCTATTATGTTTATCGATAGTCAAAGTGTATTGTCACTTAGTAAGAACCTTATTTATCATAAGAGATCTAAACATATTGAGGTGAAGTATCATTTTATTCGTGAGAAGCCGTCTCAAGGTAAAGTCGAACTTGTTAAGATTCATACTAATAGGAATCCCTCTGATGTGGGCTTTTGTGGTTCTTCTAACCCATTGGGCTGACCTTGTTTGTGCTACTTCCAATTTTGGCTTTTGGATAAATTGGATGGTTGAGATTAATTATTGGGAGATATTTTCTCTTGCTTCTTGGAGACACTTCACGTTGTTCTTGGCTTGACTTTTAGTCTCTATATTTCACATGGGTTTGGCTTCCTTCAGACTCTTCCTCTTCCCCTCTTCTTCGAGAAAGCTCTCTGGTCCGTCTCTCTTCCTCTTCATCTAGGCGTTCCATGAAGCCAATCCTTAAGCCTATTTTGTGAGAAATACCTGTACACACTTGGGTCTAAATAGGGACTGGTGGTGTTAGTTTCTCGGGGGGTTTAACTCTGATTTAAAGGAGTTGTTGGATTCGGTTATCCTCATATTGGTGTCTGTATATTGCTGTAAATTTCCTAACACAAGCCACGTTTGCATATAACCGAAACTACATTTTATTCGACCTGGAAAAGCAAAAGTTTACCTTCTACATTGGAAAAACTATAATACTTTACTTGGGGCATAATCCTACTTGAAAACATTAATATGAACATAACACGCATGAATGTATACAGAAAGAAACAGAACAAGATTCAGAGTTCCTCATCCCGACTTCGACCCGCAGTACTGTCCTTTATTTCACGTGATTTCTCTTTGGCAACCTCGAGGTTGGATGCAACGGTGTCCTTGGCCGACTCCAAAGTTTCTTCGGCCTTTGTTTTAGCCGCTTCATACCCCTCTTTCGCCTTCTCCCTGACCCAACTCAAATGCTCTTCGGCTTCTTTTTTCTTGCTTTCATCCACTGCTCTCTTCCCCATTTCAGATGCTGCTCCCTTCGCTTCCTTTGCTTTCTCAGCTGCTTTCTCTTGTGCCTGGCTGCTTTTCTCATAAGCTTCCTCGCCCTTCCGCTTTGCCTGCTCCGCAGTCTCATATGCTCTGTCTTTAGCCTCTGTTTCCTTCTCGTAGGCATAACTAGCCTTCTCCTTGGCTGCATTCTTTGCCTGCTCTGCGCTCTCATATGCCTCGTCCTTGGCCCCTGTTACCTTGTTGGCCATTGTATCCTTGGCATAAGTAGCCTCCTCCTTTGCAGCCTCTGCTGTTTCATATGCTTTGTCTTTGGCCTCTGTTGCCTTATCCGCTATAATATCCTTGGCATAAGTAGCTTTCTCCTGTGCTGCATTCTTTATATCCCCGGCTTTGTCGGCACTGTGTTGTCCTGCTCCTGATCATGTATTTTAGATGGAAAAGATAAGCTAGTTAAGTTGGAAGATTAGCTTAGGTTGCACAGAAGGAAACTGGATTTTTTTCAAAATAGATTCCCACTAATCACTCTCTTTCTGTAGCTTAAAATCTACCAAAAATTAATTCCTAACGTTTGATTACAAAAAATTTCTATATAATTTTAAATGAAACCACAGATTTTTAAATTTAAGACGTGCTAACACCGACAATATTTCATAAATTTCCTTGCAACTTAATTAATTACCTGTAGCTGTTTCGGTGACCTTATCTTTACTCTTTTTCGCAGCATCTATGGATGTATCAGAGGTTCTCTTAGCATTCTCCTTAGCTTCTTCAGCCCTAAGCCCTAACCCTTCAGATATTTTCTCTTTGGCCCAATCAGTCCACGATTCCGAACTCTCCTTATCTCCAGCATTCTTGGACTCCTCATATTTTTCGTCGGAACCAGTGGCAGCGGCGCCGCCTAGCAGCACCAACACCAGCACAAGTGCAAAAGCTTGATTGATTCTGGAAGCCATAATTGATATAATGAACGCCTATATATTTGTTGGAAATTAAGACTGGGTCTTGACAAAACAAACAGAGATTTCAATTCCAATTATCGTTTCTGCAAGCGTGAAAAGAATGAAGATTATGCATTTATGCTCCAGTGGAGAAACCCCTTTTGTAATTAAGGGAGAAAAGGAGCTATAAGTAGGGAATGGGACGAGTGGCGTGAGACGTGGCGAACATGCATGGCTTGTACTTTCCTGGAATTCCACGCGTGTCACATGCTGGCAGTCTATATTCACTTGTTTACCATTGTCGGCAATAAATGATTTGTTGGAAATACTTTATTTTTCACGCTTGTTTACCTTCTTCTTCTTTTTTTTTTTTACTTGTTTGATTCATTGTAATGGCTTGACGGCTCGACTTGATTAAACCTTTTTTTTTTCTTACTTCCTTTTTTACTGTTCATAAGCCGAGTCAAATGGCTTGACTGCTCGGCTAAGCCGTTTACTACCTTTTTTTTTTATACGTTTGATTCAGTATAATGGCTTGACGGTTCGGCTTGGCTAAGCCCTTTTTTTTCCCTTACATTTGATTCAATATTTTAAGTTACAAATATTCGTTTTAAACGATTTAAAATTTGTTAGAAATATTGAAGTGCGGTCATTATAAATATATGATCGATAAATTTTAAATATAAAAAATGTTCATAAGCCGAGCCGAGCCGAGCCGAGCCAAATGGCTTGACGGCTCGGCTAAGCTGTTTACTTTTTTTTTTAAACGTTTGATTAAGTATAATGGCTTAATGGCTCGGCTTGGGTAAGTCGTTTTTTGTTTTTGTTTTTTTTTCTTACGTTTGATTCAGTATTTTAAGTTACAAATATTTGTTTTAAACGATTTAAAATTTGTTGAAAATGTTGAAGTGCATTCGTGATAAATATATGATCGATAGATTTTAAATATCAAAAATAATTTTACATTAATTGTGAAACGTAAAGTCGTGATTGTTTATGTTTCTTTTCAATCCCCACCCCATTCCAATATCTTTTTTTCGAACTTAATTTTTTTACAATTTTTCGTTTGATTCGATATTTCACGATATGAATATCCATTTGGATCGATTTTAATTTTTTTTAAAAAAACTTAAAATGTAATGATAATAAATATATTGTCGATTAAGTTTAAATATAAAAACTTGGCTAAACCTTTTTCTTTTTTTTTTTTTTTTTTTTTTTTTTTACGTTTGATTCAGTATAATGGCTTGATGGCTCGGCTTGGCTAAGATTTTTTTTTTATAACGTTTGATTCAATATTTTAAGTTACAAATATTCGTTTTAAACGATTTAAAATTTGTTGGAAATGTTGAAGTGCGGCCATGATAAATATATGATCGATAAATTTTAAATATCAAAAATAATTTTATATTAATTGTGAAACATAAAGTAGTGATTGTTTATGTATCTTTCAATCCCGACCCCATTCAAATGTCCTTTTTCGAACTTTATTTTCCTAAAATTTTTCGTTTGATTCGATATTTCACGATATGAATATCCATTTGGATCGATTTAAATTTTTTAAAAAAAACTTAAAATGTGATAATAATAAATAAATTGTCAATTAAGTTTAAATATAAAAATGATCTTAAATTATTAAACGTAAAATCATAATCGTTAATTTTTCTTTTCTACCCCATCCTCAACCCCTATACTCACACAAATTTCTCTCAATTTCATTTTTCTTCAGTTTTTACGTTTGGTTCGATATTTCACACTACAAATATTCATTTTCAGCTATTTAAAATTTATTCAAGAGTTTAAAGGACAACCATGATAAACATATGATTGATAAAGTTTAAATAACAAAAATTATGTTGCATGAATTATTAAACATAAAATCATGCTTTTCAATTTTCTTTTGAAATCTTGAAATGAGGCTATGATAAATATATGAGAATTATTGTTATCTTTTTATAGGAATTATTGCTATCTTTGTTTATAATTTACTCGCTTACAAATTGTATAGAAATTTTTAGCTGAAGTAAATTGGAATTATATTTTTCTTTCAATTATTATGTCAAAAACAAATTAAGGATTTCCTAATTAGAAATTTATTTTTCTTTTTTCATTAAAGGAAAAAACATTTGCTACTCTGAAATGATCTTCTTTCTGTCATGTACGGTCAACAAGGAGTCAAGAGGAGGGCCAAAGGAAAAGGAGTCCAAGTGAGAAAATGGGCTGAAGTCCTTAACCCAGCAACAGAGGCTCTCACATTAACAAGCCTCGAACTGAAGCACTTCCTCGAAGACGAGGCATGTTGACACCGACCTCCGAGGTCATTAAGCTCGGAAGGATTGAGTACCATTAGCAAAACACATGATTGAGCTCGGTAAGATATTGAGCTCAATAGTATATTGAGTTCGGTAACAAGCCAAGGTCTGAATCAATCCATAGTATCATTGGGTAATGTAATAAGTTCGGCTGGGACGAGGTCAGCTCGTTAGGTATGTCTTCGTGGAGAAGTTTGTGTAGTCTTTCAAGGCGAAAAGATATTGTAATAATGAGAGATCTCTGACAGGATATGTAAGCAGCCAATCACGAAAGAACCACTGGAAAGGCCTTACGTCAGCCCTTCTTTATCCTCCAATCAGATGTGTTAGCTGCCTCTCCTAAGTTATGAATTAATTACGGGAGGACCACTTGTCATTAATGTTCTGAGGAACTCTGACAAAGTCTAGTTCGGCGACCACTCCTATCGCGCCAGCCACTGGACTTCTTCAGCTCGGGGTTGCAGTGAAAAGACAGGGAAAGTACCATGCATGCATATTTTCCTCTATAAATAGGAATCCAAAGTTCCAAAAAGAGAGAGGAAAAGAAAAGGTGAAAAAAGCTTGTATACGTTCCTAGCATATCTTTCATATTGTAAAATTCTCCATGTGATAATAAAAAAAAAGAGATTATTGTATCCAATTTCTATAAACACTCGAACATTTCAATGAGAATCTTATACGTCGTTCCTTTTTAGTTGACTTGAGATTTATACATACAAATTTCAACGTCAACAGTTTGGCGCTAGAAAGAGGGCCCAACTTGGGAAAAAACAGCTCCATCTCTCCACAAAATCTATAAACCAGCATGATGGACGAATTTTCAACATCTGGAAATCAATCCCATACTCGTCCCGAACAAACCAACAATCCCACGAAAGCTGAAAAACGAGACCGTAAGGAGGCTACCGATCCTCAAATGGTGGCTATGAGGGAAGCTATCGAAAAACTGACAAATGTTGTCAGCCGGTTGGAAGAAAAACAAACTCAAAATCCACCACAAAACGATGAAGGGGAATCCCATCGACAGGGAAGGACCAGGCGACTCCCCACCAAAAGAACTCTCCAGTTCTCTAGCGGAGAATCCTCTAAAGGCCGAACTGAAGAAGTCGTGAGCTCCCCCGCCGCAACAAATCAAACGGCCAGAAAAATAAATAGTGTATTCGATAGGCTGGGTTCCCAACATTCGTTGACACCCCCAAATAAGAAAGACAAGCCTCGCCTCACGGAACTGGCTGAACCTGAAATGAGTGCCCTCAAGAAACGTATATCCTACCTTGAAGCTAAAAACAAAGGGAGCATGAAAGAAGTTCGTACTAAACGACATTCCCCTTTCACCGAGGATATTCTGGCAGAACCACTACCCGAAAAACTAAAAATGCCACAAGTAACGGGATATGATGGAGAAGGGGACCCCCTCAGTCACCTAGACAAATATTCTTCTTAGATGGAGTTGCAAGGAGCCGGGGACGCTATTATGTGCCGAGCTTTTCCCTTGACTCTGGGAGATAAAGCTCAAAGATGGTTTAGGAGGCTACACCAGAGGTCTATAAAAAACTGGGATGACCTCGCCTCGGCATTCTTAGCTCAGTTTATGGGCTCAAAGGCGAAAACCACTCAAAAGGAGAGGTTGGTAAGTATAAAGCAGGGAAAAACTGAATCACTCAAGAGTTACTTGAACAGATTCAATAAGCAATCCATGGAAGTAGAAAAGATCTTCGATGATGCTGCTCTGATGGCAGTTCTCTCAGGACTAAGACCAAAAACGAGGTTCTGGTGGTCCGTACATGAGGACGGACCCTGAACTTACCACGAGCTCTTAGGACGCGCTGAGAAGTACATAAGCGCAGAAGAAGCGACATCAGATCAAGAAGATGCCAAACCAATACCGCGATCTCCACCCCGAGCTAAAGGAAAGCAGACAGATACAGACCCAGGTCGGGAGAAAAGAAGGGATAGGAGGGATCAAGGTCGCTCCAGGCCGTATCCCGACAAATTTCACGAATACCATCCTTTGAATGCAACTTTGGAGGAAGTCTTCTTGCAGGGAGGAGAAAAGGAAACCTTCCACCGACCTCCACCTTTGAAAAAAGAACCTGCTGGAAAATACCAAGGAAAATACTGCCGTTACCATAAAATCGCAGGACATGACACGGACAACTGCAGACACACAAAAGGTTGTCCCCCAAGGTCGGTTAGTATCTCAAGTGCGCGATGCCCAACATCTAGCTGAAATTAAAATGTTAATAAGTGGGAATCAATGCCTAGTAGGATCACGAAGAGCTCGACGAAGGATAGCGCGAAATGCCCGTGTGTGGCAGAATTACAGTATTGCGCCCCTGGAAATAGAGTGCAATACCCCACCGGACATAGAATGGTTCGGATTTTCAGAGAGAGACGCGCAAGGGATCCTTCAAGATCAGAGTGATGCACTAATTGTGACCATGGCCGTTGCCGGAGTACAGATACATCGAACCCTGGTGGACAACGGGAGTTCGGTGAATATATTATACTCTCGAACTTTGGAGATAATGGGGATACAGGAACGTTACTTACAACCATACCCCAGGAGACTGCAGGGGTTCTCTGGAGACCCTATTGATGCACGAGGCCAAATAGTGTTAAGTGTGGAGTTGGGCGACCCTCCTTGCCAAAGGAGGATCCTGGCGGACTTCATCGTTGTGGACCTACCTACCAACTATAATGCCATACTAGGAAGGCCCATATTGCATGAGCTACAAGTAGCCACCTCAATATATCATTATTGCGTCAAGTTCCCAACAACAAGTGGTCCAGGGGTGATGCGAGGGAATCAAGCCGAGGCTAGGACCTGCAATGTCGATTTGCCCAAACCTCAGGTCCGAATGTTGAAGGACCAGCGCCTTCAGCAGGCTGAGATCTCGGTCCCCAGAACCCCTGTTGTAGCCGACCTTGCTAAGATCGGTATTAATGAAAGGCATCGTCGAAGGGTCAACGACGACCTGCTCTCCTTTGAAGAAAAAGAAGCATGCACAAATCCCAACCCTGGGGTATTGGTAGTTTCGGTGCTACTATTTAAGGTCAATATCTCTAAAGCCTTAGTAGATACTGGGAGCTCACTCAACATACTTTACACAAGCACCTTGGAACAAATTGGTGTTTCGCCCAGCTTTTTGCAGCCGTATCCCAGTATGATTACGGGAATTGATGGTGTGCTCTCCGGGGCAGAAGGCGTGATCAGACTCCTAATCGAGCTCGGAGAACCACCACGTCGGGCTAAGCTGAACGCTGAGTTCGTGGTTCTACGCGCAAGATCTCCTTACGATGTCATCATGGGACAATCCCTATTGTTTAACCTTAGGGCGATAGTGTCGTTATATCATTATTCTATCAAATTCCCCACGCCCCACGGTACAGGGTTAGTCAAAGGGAATAGGGTCGTCACCAACGAATGTCAAGTAATTATCAATAAGAAAGAAAGGATTTGTTACCCTTTGGGAACCTGTATGGCGTGTGCAAGGGAGCCCCCAGCAAGTTCACTGGACCCACGGCTAAAAATATGAGGAGGAGAACCTGGGGAAGAACTGGATGGTGTCCAAGTCGGAACTGAGAAATTCCCAAAAGAGTTAAAGATAGGGCATGAACTGCGGCCTCCATTACGAGGCCAGCTCATTGATTTCCTCCAAAAGAACCTTGATGTCTTCGCCTGGGAACACTCCGATATGAAGGGAGTGGACCCAAAGATCATGTGCTATAAGTTGGGGGTCGACCCCTCGATTCCACCAAAGCAACAACGACGTCGCCCCCTAAAGCCAGAACGGTATGAGGCCCTAAACAAAGAAGTGCAAAAGCTACTTCAAAATGGGTTCATTCGGGAAGCCAGATATCCGAGATGGATCGCCAACCCCGTTCTGGTCAAGAAGAGTAACGGGGATTGGAGGATGTGCATAGACTTCACTGACTTGAACAAAGCATGCCCAAAGGACAGCTTCCCACTCCCAAGGATAGATCAAATGGTGGATGCTACTGCTGGACATGACTTACTCAGCTTTATGGATGCATACTCGGGTTACAACCAAATTCCCATGCACGAATCTGATCAAAAGCATACCGCCTTCATCACCGACCGAGGTCTCTACTGCTACAAAGTGATGCCATTCGGCTTCAAAAACGTCGGGGCAACGTACCAGCATTTGGTTAACTCTATGTTTGCCAAACAGATCGGCAAGACCATGGAAGTATACGTGGATGACATGCTGGTTAAAAGCATGAATGCCGAAAGTCATCCACAACATCTCGTTGAGATGTTTGGGATCTTAAGGTCATATGGAATGAAGCTAAATCCACAGAAGTGTGCCTTTGGTGTGAGATCGGGAAAATTCTTGGGGTACATGGTAAATCGTAGGGGAATTGAAGCCAACCCTGAAAAAATAAGGGCAATTGTCGAAATGCGCTCCCCAACTATGCCCAAAGAAGTCCAAAGCTTAACCGGGCGGATAGCCGCCCTTAGCCGCTTCATGTCAAAATCAACAGATAAATACAAGCCCTTCTTTGACATACTGAGGAAGGGAAAAAAGTTCGAGTGGACCCCCGAATGCCAGCTCGCGTTCGACAAGCTAAAATTACATCTAGCACAACCCCCGGTACTGTCTAAACCAAGAAAAGAGGAGGTATTACTGCTCTACTTAGCAGTATCAGAACATGCTGTTAGTGCGGTACTAGCCAGGGAGGAAATGGGAGTCCAACACCCTGTGTATTACATTAGTAAAGCCCTACATGAAGCCGAACTCCGTTACTTCCCGCTAGAAAAGTTGGCTTACGCTGTCATCACTGCAGCTTGGAAGTTGAGGCCATATTTCCTGGAACATCCAATCGAGGTCCTAACTAATTACCCTTTAAGGCAAGTATTACAAAAACCCGATACCTCCGGAAGGATGGTAAAATGGTCGGTTGAACTTGGCCAATTCGATATAAGGTACAAGCCGCGCACCTCCATAAAGGCCCAGGCCCTAGCTGATTTCATTGCTGAATTCAGCTCAAACCCGCAAGAAGAGCCACACCCACTCATACCTTGGAAGCTCTTCGTGGACGGCTCTTCAACAGATGAACGAGCTGGAGCAGGGATAGTACTTATCAGCCCAAACCAGCAAGTGTTTTGCGAAGCGCTGCCATTAGACTTCAACGCATCCAACAACGAGGCTGAATACGAAGCTTTCATCGCTGGATTGCGAATGGCCAAAGAAACGGGAATCGACCATTTGGTTGCATATAGTGACTCTCAATTGATAGTCAATCAAGTCAACAACATCTATCAAGCCAAAGAGGGTAGAATGAGCGACTACCTCCAGCTCATCAAAGAAAAATTGAAAAACTTTGGTCATGTCCAAATCGAACGAGTTCCACGAACTCAAAATGGACATGCTGACGCTTTAGCTCGGCTAGCAACCAGTGAAGGGGTTGAAAGGTTTGATAGTATTCCAATAGGAAGGATTTGCCATCCTGCTATTGAAGGATCTAGAGCTGTCCATATGGCTACCGACTTCAAACCAACATGGATGGATGAGATCATTTCGTACCTACGAACAGGCGCATGTCCCGAGGACCTCGTCATGGCAAGAAAGTTACGAATAAGGGATGCAAGGTACACACTGATCGACGACATCATATACAAATGAGGGTATTCTGTGCCCCTACTTAGGTGTCTAAACGAAGAAGAAGCACTAACAGCCATGGAAGAGGTACACAGCGGGATATGTGGAAACCATGTTGGAGGACAGTCGTTGGTTCACAAAATCATGCGACAAGGCTACTTCTGGCCGACCATGAAGAAGGACTCATTGGATTCATAAGGAAATGTGACAAATGTTAGCGATTTGCCTCCAGTATCAATTCCCTACCTAGTAAACTACATTACATAATGGCACCATGGCCTTTTGCTAAATGGGGGGTCGATTTAATCGGTCCTATGCCAACTGGAAAAGGAGGCACTAAGTTTGCAATCGTAGCGGTTGATTATTTCACCAAGTGGGCTGAAGCTGAACCCTTAGCCAAAATAACTGAGCACAAAACCACGGAATTCATATGGAAATCAATCATATGCAGATTTGGGATACCCCACTCCATCATAACAGATAATGGGAAGCAGTTCGATAATACTCGCTTTGCAAATTTTTGTAAAGAACTTGGAATAAAGAAACATTTCTCCACGCCAAATCACCCTCAGGCTAATGGCCAGGTTGAAGCTGTCAATAAAATCATCAAGCATACACTGAAAGCAAAGCTTGATAATCTTAAGGGAGGATGGGCAGAAGAGCTCCCTGGAGTACTATGGTCCTATCGCACCACGTCCAGAAACAGTACTGGAGAAACTCCTTTCTCCTTAGCCTTCGGAGTAGAAGCTGTCATCCCACTTGAGATCGAAATCCCTTCAGCACGGACCTTAGCGTACAATGAAAATACAAACGAACGAGTGCTCCGAGGAGAATTGAATCTGATAGAAGAAAAAAGGGATATGGCAGAAGTCAGAAATGCGGTGTACAAACAACGTAATGCAAGGTACTACAACAAAAAGATGAAGAAGCGAGAATTTGAAGTTGATGACCTCGTATTAAGAAAAGTCTTTTTGGCAACAAGAGAGCTTAACTCTGGATCCCTAGGGCCCAACTGGGAAGGCCCCTACAAAGTAACTAAGGTATTACTAAAAGGAGCCTATGAATTGGAAGATATGGAGGGAAAACCTCTACTACACCCTTGGAACGCGGAACATCTCAAAAAATACTATCAGTAAAAATATGTAGTTGTATTATGTTTGTGTCGTCTTTAGTAATAAAATATGTTTGTGTATAAGCTGGCATGACAACAATTAAAGCCCTATCCACAGTGTAGGCCGAGCTGAGGATGTAAGTGCTGCAACTCAGTGGAAATTCCTACTAAAAGGAATAATTAAGCCATACCCACAGAGTAGGCCGAACTGAGGTTGTAAGTACTGCAACACTCAGTGGAAATTCCTACTAAAAGGAATAATTAAGCCCTACTCACATAGTAGGAATTTCCACTGAGTTACAGCACTTGCATCCTTAGTTCAGCCTACACGTATACATGGGCTACATCTTCTTCAGCAGGAGTAATCTTCACCCCAACCGCCGTCGACAGATGGTCCAACTCTTTTTGTTGCTCCTTATAGGCATCCGCCAGGAACCCAGTGTCCTAGTCTGGTCGCTCCTTATTTATGTACTTTATAATTTCTCCCATGGCAAGCACATAGGCGTCTTGGGCAAGAACGTCAAAAGCTGGAGAGGCTCTCCATTCTTCTACCGCCTTCGAAGCTTTTAGTTCAGCTTCTTTGACCTTCTTCACAGCTGCCATTGCCCTAGCCATGGCGACATCAGCCCTTTCCTTCTCACTCTCAGCTCGAGCGTTTGCCTTCTCCCCCCAAGATCTCAATGCCTGGACTTCGTCCATCAATGTCAGCTCATTGGAAAGACTGGCATTAAGTTCTTCTCCCATTCTGTTCAAATAGTCCTCGTAATTCCTCTCATTTTCAGCAAAAGAGGACCTCTCCGCCTCTACCTTCTCAAAAAGGGCGTTCGCCTTATCCCTAAACTCCAGATCTTTCCCCAACTCGGCATTAGCCTAAAAAATAGCAAGATAAATATGAGACATGGAAGAAAGGATGGCATACTTCAAGAACTTATAAAAACTTGAGGGACTAACCTTTTTGGCCACTGACATCATATGGAGAATGGCCCGGTGATTGTAGAGCTGAGCAGCCAGAATATTTTCGCCTATTGGCATCTCGGTCATGAACTGCTGCTCCTTATCACTCCAGCTCCTTGTCATAAGAATGTCTGATTCCCTCAAAGGAGTAGGCAGCGAAGCCATGGACTCACGAGCTGGGGAAGGAGCTTGGAGGTAATCCAGTATCACTTCAGGTCGGTGCCCAACTAGCCCCTCAATATTAGGCCTCTGAAGATCAGGGCATTTTTCTTGCGACCTCGAAGATGAGGCGGAGGTGGGAATCGCCAGCGGAACAGGTTGAGGAGCATTTGGAGGTGCTGCCGGTATAGGTGTGGCGTGCGATTCCTCGGAGCGACGACGCTTCGACAATGGTAGCTCATCCTCAACTTCAACCTCCACCTCGGAGGCTTCCGCTAGTGCTGCCTTCTCCTTCTTGGCAGCTTCCACTAGTGCTGCCTTTTCCTTCTTGGTAGCTTCTGCTGCTGCTGCCGCCTTTGCCGCCTTAAAATTCAACATTTCTGTGTCTTGGCCTAAAAAGAAACAAGGATAAAGTATCAGTTCCAAGTCCAAGGTAATAGTAGATGGAATAAGTTGACATTACTTACGAAGAGCTGCAGGTGCCGAAGTTTCAGGTCGGCTAGGCGAGGTAGGAAGCGTTGCCCTAAGTAAGCCCGCCTGAAACAAGTTCGTATTCGAGATCACGAACTTGCAGGACCTCGCCTATTAGGGAGAGCCCGGATCGAATCCGCGTGGCTTTGAAGAGATGAGCTCAGATGACAAGGACGGTAAACTGCAAAGGATAAAAAGAAAAAATTTAATTAAAAGACAGTCAATGCAAGTATCCAAAATAAGAAGATAGTACGACTACAACTTACACAAAGAATGATAGAGAGTAGGGACTACATCCTCTCAATCCACTTCGGTAGGATGGAATTGCCAATCTCCTAGGACGTAGAAAAATTCCTCCTTCCATCCCTTAATCGAGGAAGGAGTATCTAAGACCAGTGGGCCCCCAGTCCTAGGCCTAACACTAGTATACCACCAGCCCGTGTTTTTCTCGTCCTCTTTAAAGGTAAAAAGGAAATTGAATTGGGCTACAGTAAGATATGGGTAACCTAATTGTTTCCATAAAATTAGGGATGCGGTCAAGGTCCTCAAACCGTTGGGACACAGTTGAGTAGGGGCTATTCCACAGGAAGAAAAGAATTGTCTGATAATTTTTGGAAAAGGGAGTCTCAACCCCACCTGAAGAATTGCTGTGTTGAGTGCAACACATCCGGAGGGAGGTCTATTAGCTCGGTCGGAAGAAGATGGAATCATTAATTCCACTGAACTGGGTATGCCATATTTGGCTCTAATGCTAGCTAGCATACCCCCGTCACTATTGATTTAAATGAATCAGCCCCCCACTCTCTGCCACTGCTCTCACTCTCTTTCTGGGACCTATCCTCCCTTATTTTTCTCCTATGTTCCATGCTCCTAGGAGAGTTGGATAACGGTGGGAAGAAAGAAGAAATTGGGACAGGTGTTAATACTTCCTGACAGTCCGAGCTGGAGGAAGTGGTATTGGCAGGCGAAGAAGATGAATTCTCTTGATTATTACCCCAGGATTGTACCTGGGATTCGTCCGAACTCATATTAAAAAATCCAGAAAATCAAAAAGTATATAAATGCAGAAATAATGAGGTATCCTCAGAAAAGGGAATACTTGAACGAAAGACTGACCTCACTCAACGAAAGGGGGACAAAAAAAAAAGAAAAGTATTCTGTAAGAAAGTTCCGAGTTCAAAATGATGCAAAAATGTGAAAATGAGAAGGGAATAGGCTATTTAAAGGAGCAGGATGCCAAGAGTCTTGATCTACACCGTTCGAATAAAAGTAATAAATGAATAAACGGCTGGAATTAAAAACTTCCAAGGGAAGGAATCCCTCTGCCCTACAGCTGGCATACACGTTGCTCAAACGACATGTGTCCTTTGCATTAATTGACATGGATCATTACAGAAAATCGTAAGTTGTGCCAATCAAGTCAATCGAATCTTGAAAGGTCAACCCTTCATTTATGTCAGCGTTGACCTGGGGGGTAACTGTTGACACCGACCTCCGAGGTCATTAAGCTCGGAAGGATTGAGTACCATTAGCAGAACACATGATTGAGCTCGGTAAGATATTGAGCTCGGTAGTATATTGAGTTCGGTAACAAGACAAGGTCTGAATCAATCCATAGTATCATTGGGTAATGTAATAAGTAGGGCTGTCCATGGGTCGGTTCGGTTCGGTTCTGACGATACCCGAACCGACCCAAAACTTTCGGGTATTTAATAAATGGACCCGTCGGGTCCAAATATAATTATGGAACCGTTCGGGTTCGGTTCCGTTCGGTTCGGTTCGGGTCAGTTCGGTTCCGTTCGGTTCCGTACCATAATTAAATTTTTTAATATTTTCAGCAACACTACATAAATACAATTAATAACATTTCATTCGTAATTTTTACAAATTAACGTAGCCCAATTCAAAAAAATATACAAAACTAGCCGTCCAATAAGATTAATTCAATGCATACAAATACCAAAAAGTAGATATTAATATTACAGCAAAACTACATAAAGTATATTCATTTGCTTCAAATTAAAATGGGCTAATGGATTTTAGAATGATTTGGGCTTAAAAATTAAAATTATGAAATAATCTAATTTATTCAATTAATTTGCTAATTTGTATAGGAAAAAAATAAAATAATTTAATTAATTCAATATAAAAAATAAAAAAAATATTTAGTTTCGGTTCTTGTTCGGTTCTTGGTCTAGACCCGAGACCCGACCCAAACCCATCGGTTCTCGATTCGGGTACCCGTTCGGGTATTTAATTTATGAAGAACCGCTCGGTTCGGTTCGGTTCGGTTCGGTTCGGGACTTTTGGACACCCCTAGTAATAAGTTCGGCTGGGACGAGGTCAGCTCGTTAGGTATGTCTTCGTGGAGAAGTTTGTGTAGTCTTTCAAGGCGAAAAGATATTGTAATAATGAGAGATCTCTAACAGGATATGTAAGCAGCCAATCACGAAAGAACCCCTGGAAAGGCCTTACGTCAGCCCTTATTTATCCTCCAATCAGATGTGTTAGCTGCCTCTCCTAAGTTATGAATTAATTACGGGGGGACCACTTGTCATTAATGTTCTGAGGAACTCTGACAAAGTCTAGTTCGGCGACCACTCCTATTGCGCCAGCCACTGGACTTCTTCAGCTCGGGGTTGCAGTGAAAAGACAGGGAAAGTACTATGCATGCATATTTTCCTCTATAAATAGGAATCCAAAGTTCCAAAAAGAGAGAGGAAAAAAAAACGTGAAAAAAGCTTGTATACGTTCCTAGCATATCTTTCATATTGTAAAATTCTCCCTGTGATAATAAAAAAAAAGAAATTATTGTATCCAATTTCTATAAACACTCGAACATTTCAATGAGAATCTTATACGTCGTTTCTTTTTAGTTGGCTTGAGATTTGTCCATACAAATTTCAACGTCAACAAGGCACAACCCAATCCGATGCTCTTTCAGGCTCGTCCGAAGCTTATAAAATCGACGCTGCCTCACACCAGATTCGAAGGTCTTTCCGAATTGATTGATGTGACGTCTACAGTAAAGTGTCTGTAATTTTAATCATTGTCAGCCTATCACTAGAACGGCTGACCTTTAGTCAAAACATTAAATGTAATGAATGGACAGTGATGTGAAGCTTCGGCTTAGGGGTTGTCCCCACGTGGACTTGATCCGACGATCACCACGTCGACTAGAACAGTATAAATAGCCACTCTTTGTATAGAAAAAGGGGACGGTGGATTGATGCAAAGAATATACAAACACATACTCAAACAAATAGGAGATCATTGATAGTGTGATAGTCCTGAAAAATATCGCCGGAACCTTAACATCTTTGTTTCTCACTGGAAAGTGCCTCCCACGTTCAATACAATTGGATTACCATTCTTATTCCGGTAAAAACGTGATGGATCCGTACTTGACGTGGCGAGAGTGGGCCCGGCATCTGTTGAGTTCATTTTTTAGGGTCAACAGATTGGCACCGTCTGTACGAAATACCTACATTTAACCACGAATACACGTGAGAAAAAAGGTCAGGTTACATTGCTGAAAAGATCGACGAAAGGAAGTGATTGTCCTTGAAAAAGGGGCATCCATACAGCTAGAACGGCTAAGAACTTAAAACCCTTGAAGAAAGGGATAAAAAGTTGCTTACTAAAATAATCAAGAGATTAGTTCCATGGATGAGAATGCCCCTAGACGAACGAGGGAACACCCTGAAGAAGGGGAACCCTCGCATGCTGCTCAGGCAGTCCGTCCAAGACCTCTAATACGCAGGAGAGGAGGTTCTAGGGTCTAGGGTCTTAGGGGTTTGGGGTTTAGGGTTTTAGGGTTTAGGGTTTTTTTTTTTTTTTTAGTGGAAGGAGGGCGATACCTCCGAGATTTTATTAATATGCCCTCACTTGTGGCGGAGGAATACCTTGGTTACAACTGAAGTAAAGCAAAGCAATAAATGAGGAAGTACTACTTCCCTTACAGTTAAAGTAAATAAAAGCAGTAAAAGAGGAAGTACTACTTCCCTTACAGCAAAAGTAAAGTAAAGCAGTAAATAAGGAAGTACTACTTCCCTTACAAAAGGAGTAGCGTAAAATAGCAAACAAGGAAGTACTACTTCCCTTACAAAATGAGCAAATGTAAACAAATGTATACCAAAACAAACAACAAAAAAAGTAAATGCAAAAAGCAGATAAACTATCACAAAATCAAACTCTGAAGCTTGGTAAGCCATATCTATCTATCTGAAGAAGTGCCCTAATATGTCGTGGTAACTTTGTAGGTCCATACACCTGGTATCTGCGATGGTGCCAGCCTTCAGTAGCAAGTGCATCTCCAACTTGATTCCCCTCTCTAAAGATATGGGAAACCGTATCCCTATCGAATGATAGACAATCCACAATCTGTCGGAGTATGCCCTGGATAATCCACGGACCACCGCCTCTGAGGATACAGTGAACAGCCACACTAGAGTCTGCCTCAACCCAGATATCTGACAGTCCAAGATCTCTAGCCAGCAGTATACCATCACAAATAGCCCTGAGTTCAGTTTCTAAAATCAAGTACGGTCCATATGATGCTGAGAATGCACTGATGCAGTTTCCTGCGTGATCCCTGATAATGCCTCCTCCACTCGCAAGCCCATCCTTGACACAACCGTCGATATTGATCTTTACACATCCAACTGATGGGGTGCGCCACCAAACCACAATAGGGGATGGAGATATAGGAAGATTCAAAGAGACACCAAAGAATGGAGCGACCTGCATGTCATCCCGCCAATGTAGGGGTCGAAATAATCCACCAGTATGAAGGAATGAAATCATACGATAGACCCTCCATATGATACGCCTCGCACTGATATTAATGCTCCTGTGCTTCGCATCATTTCTCTCGGTCCAAAGAAACTAGAAAATCAAAAGAGGGATAATGATGCGAATGTGTACGGTCCGTGTAAACTGTCCTGAGTACCTCCAACGAAGAAATCTCTGTCTAACGCTTTCTCGTGAACTCATAGTAATTTGAAATAAATCCCCGAAATGCTGCCATACATGCTCTGAAATGCTATTGTCAGTAAAGATATGAGTGATGGTCTCGATCGCAGAGCAACACTGACATTTGGAAGCTAATTGAATGCCAGTCCTTCTCTGAATAATAACATCCACTGGTATCAAGTTTTGCCATAATCTCCAACAGAAGAGAGAAACGGAGGGAGGTATGACAGGGTTCCATAATAAGCGAAAGGAATCCTGAGCTGGCTTGCTAGCACGGATCAACTGCCATGCTGATTTAGTAGTAAATCTACCATCGGATGTGGCCCTCCAAAAAATGCGATCCGAAGCATCAAGGCAAAGAGGAATAGATGCAATCTGTTCTACCATAACTGATGGGAGAATCTGTAGTAATCGCTCAAAATCCCATCCGGTTTCTCCAAAAAATTCCTGCACCCTAACGATGTATGCTATCTATGAGGCAAGACAGATGCCAATGTAGCCTCGCCCATCCAGCAGTCATGCCAAAAGAAAATCTGCCTAAAACCGAGATCCCATGCAATATGTGGCTCAGCACGTGGTCCAAATCTTTTCAGTCTTTTCCAAATAGGGGAGGCTGAATGAGGAACAGTTGTAAGTGATGGATGTGTCCCTTTACAGTATTTGCCCAGTTAGAACTGAGCCCAAAGCGAGCCTTGAGACCTAAACTGCCACCATAATTTCAGAGAGAATGTGTCCACCGTATCCTGTAATCGTCTAAAGTCAAGACCACCCTCATCATTTGGTCGACATATCTCCTTCCAACTCCGCCAATGTAATCTACGTGCATGGTCCTTCGAATCCCATAGAAATCGCGCAAAAATGCTCTCCAACTTTTTCAAGACCACCTTAGGAGGTCGCATAATCTGGAAGGGGTACAATGGTAGGGACGATAAAACAGATCTCAGTAAAGTAATCCTACCACCAGGAGATAGGAGACATGAAGCCCATCCAGAAATCCTATTCCTAGCTTTCATAATGAGGTCGTCGTACAAAAAGCTCCTCTTGGCCCCTTTAAATAAAGGAACTCCCAAGTATGTGAATGGTTGTCTTTGATGCGAAAAGCCAGTCAGAATCACGAGCCTGCATATCTGAATATCCAATGATCGCCTAGGCAGAATACGACCACTCTTATCCCGATTTACCACTTGTCCAGAAACTCCCTCATAGTGTTCCAAACAGTCAAGAACCCTTTTGATAGACTTTTTCTGGCCATTGGCAAATATAATGATATCGTCTGCAAAGGCAAGATGTGAAACAATAGACATACCTCCATGTCGATACTGCATACTAAGATAGGTCTGGAACTTCTGGATGAGCAGGCGAGAGAAGTAGTCAGCAGCTATAATGAACAACGAAGGGGAGATAAGATCCCCTTGTCTGAGGCCACGTGTAGAAGAGAAGAAACCATAAGGATGGCCATTCAAGAGGACTGAGAAACGACATTCCGAGATACAACTTCTAATCCTGTCAATCCACAACTGGTTAAAACCAAACTCCGCAAGAATCGAGTAGATGAATCCCCAATCCATACGATCATATGCTTTGGCCATGTCAAGTTTCAGCATAGTATTCCCTCCGCGCACTCTATCATCCAATGTATGCAAAAGCTCACGAGTCAGTAATACATTATCTCCAATGAGGCGACCGAGGACGAAACCACTCTGGGGGGGGGGAGATGATACGCGACAGTAATGAACTCAATCTGGTATTCAACAGCTTAGTGATAAGTTTGTTGAAGACGGTGCATAAGCTGATAGGTCTAAATTCTGTCCATTTACAAGCATTCTCCCGCTTAGGGAGCAAAATAATAGACGTGGCAGAAAAACCTCGCGACAAATGACCTCCCTCAATGAAATCAACGACAGCATCAAACTCAATCTCGGCATGATCAACTCTTGCCTCAACTTCCCTAACCCGTTGGAAAACATCTCCAAATACTTGTCGGTTCCACCACCGTAAGCCCTGTTTCAGCCTGAAGATTTTCTCCCAAAGAGCAGCCATCCCCGTAAGATGGGTAGGGAATGACCATTTCTGAGAGACAAAGGCTGAGAATTCATGATGTTTTGTCCAAACATTGAGAAAACGAAATGGTCGCGGGCCCAAATCATCCTCAGAAATCCAACGGAGAAGAAGGGGTGAGTGATCGGAAGAAGTCCGATTAAGGTGAGTCACAGTAAATTGTCTACAAAAATCAGCACCAATAGGATTAATCAAGACTCTGTCCAACCTCTTACTGACTCTCCCATTAGTCCAGGTGAACTGGGACCCAGAAAATTCGGCATCCTCGAGACCACAATCGAGCATCATATCAGAAAAGGCAGTAGATCCACGATCTCTCCTACTATGGTCGGTACGCTCGCCATCGTGAGCAATAACATTAAAGTCTTCCCCAACTAACCACGGGTCATCCATGGAGATGGAAATGTGGTGAAGACCCGCCCACAAGTCCCTCATCATCGAAGCCTCACATGCTGCATAAACGACCGTCAAGCAAATTGGTCTAGCAATTCTAGGATCAACGACTTTGACATGTAGAAATTGAGTGTGATCCTGAAGAACAGTAATATCCGTACCAACACACCAGAGACACCAAATCTTATTCGACTCATTCTGAACACCATAGTCGAAGTGGAGATAACAGCGAACAAATTCAAAACTCTTCTCCAATACCATAGGCTCCAAGATAACCAAGAAATAAACCTGATGAAGTAGAATCAGTTTCTTCAGGTGTCTGCGAGTAGCTACACTAGCTATACCTCGCACATTCCAGATGATGGCACTCATCTGGAAACGTGTGAGGAGGTATCCTGCGACCGACTCCTGGTCGCCATCCTAGAGACTGAAGTGTTAGTGACTTTAGCAGTCCTCTTTCGACCAACTGGAACAAAACCATCATCCTCCGTTCTGTCAACCATGCCAGCTAAATCCTCAGACGAGGATTTGCGAAAGGAACCCTAATGATGGATTTCAATCTGGGAGAAACTCTCAGAATATGACTAAGTAGATAGAGAAGCTTCTAAATTCTGCTGACAGAGTGTAGGTGAGACCGGCACATCCAAACCAAACGAGTCCCGTGGCCTCTCCATCATATCCTCTAAAAGGGGGTCGAAATATATAGAACAACCAATTTTGTGGGCACTGCTGATCGGATCCGAGGACTGAGCAATTGGTTTAGCATCAGATTTGGAAATTGGTTGGCCATGATGGCCTACAAGAATGGGAGCAACTGTCGACTGAGCTGGTGGTACAGAAAAAGTGACATGTGGATCGATGGTACTAGTAACAGGTGGAGCAACCGAAGTAGTAGCCGTATGAGCAGCAATAACTGTGGTAGGCGGGATAGTTGGAGGTATGGACGTGATATTCTCGTACTTGGAATGGGAACTCAAAGCGGATGTCCCATCCTGTCTATCCTGATTGCGCTTAATCGGGGTCCATCTCTGGCGAGGCGCAATCAAAACTTCCTTTCCTTTACCCTTATCGCCGGGGCTGGTGGAGGCCTAGCATTTTGATTAGCAACCACAGGGGATGCCAGTGTTGGGGGCCTAGCAATTGGATTAACAATCACAGGGGGTACCAATGATGGAGGAGGATGTGAGGTTCTAGGACATTTTCCATCCATATGTCCAAAATGTCTACAACTAAAACAGAAATCCGGTACCTTATCATAGACAACAGGCTGCCAATATCCACCCCATTTCTCCCACTCAATCCAGACTCTCTTGGGTATTCTACATTCCAAATCAGCCTAAACACAAACCCTAGCTTCACTAGGCCGGCGAAGATCAGAGGTTGCTTCGTCAATACGAGGAGGAAGCCCAATAGTCTTAGCTATGGCGAAAAGAGCACTCTTATCTCGAAAATGAATAGGGAGCAAAGGGAATGACACCCAAATAGGAGCAATAGGAGCCTCATACTGTGGGCTAAAGTTAGGAGTCCATTTGAATACCCGCATAGGACAACCATCAATGTACCAAGTGGGTTTTAGGAATAATCGTGAATAATCATCCTCGTACGCCAAATGAATAATAATGTGTGCATCATCAATTAAGCCAATTTCAAATTCACCAGTAAATCCAAAGCGCATAAAGTTTTCTCGTACCTTATTCATAGAGGGTTTGCGATGTACAAATTTACCAACAAGGGTAAACCTGTAAGCCTCGGCCAGAAATAGCTCATCTGATTCATCAAAAAATACTGCCGGCTCATCGTGGTGAATATATGGTTCCTTCGAGACCAAGCTCCGATATCTGGAGTCTTCTGGAGCACGAAGAACGTTGGCAAATGATTTCCTCTGACTCCTCTCAGCTTGTGTAATCGCAGGTTTACAATTTAGAGCTGCAGCATACGATCGAGGGTTCTGGGTAACCACTGCTATTCCAGTAGGTTGGAAGGGTGGTCTAGTAGAGCTCGGGGCATTAGATTCAGCTGGAATGGACCTATTCTGCATATTTTGGGTCTGCTGAGTACGATTCTGATGTCCACTAGCCAATTTGGAGGCAACACTATCAGTTCTGAGATTAACCCGTGGGGTTGATTCAAAATTGGACGTGAGATTCTTCAAGCTATTGGCCGATTGCATGGGCATCGATGTTGTAGTGGGGGGAGCTAATTTCAATGTTGGATGATCCTTAACAATTGTAGGACCCGAAGTACCCAAATTTGGCATTATAGGAATTTCACTGGCCATATGTATAGGGGTAGGTTTGGGAGTCAATTGATCATCAATTCTACCAACTGATGCATTACCCATGATCGTTTGACCTTCACTAACATTAGTGCAAGTCGAATTTGGTGCCAAAACCCCAACATCATTACCAATTGAAGCATTAAAATCAATATCACATTCAAGCAATTGTGGAGATTTAATTTCATCAATTTGATTACTAATTGGCACAATTGGTTGTTGACCCATACCCATACCATCATCAATTAATGTTCCCCACATCGAATTAACTATATAGAGCAGTGAAGAATCACCAAAATTATGAAAATCGAGTTTTTCGCACGTACCTTTGATGGCATCCAGCAATTGATCGGGTTTTGGATGAAATTGGTGGGGACCCATTAGGGGGCTAGGTTCACAAAGCTGGGAGGAGGCTAGCCCAGGTGGTCCGCCAGCTTGGGTGGCCTGGGTTGCATCGAAATTGCCAAAATTCCCTTTTTCCGTTCGCCACCATGGGTCGTCGGGACGGTGCCGGAAAAGACGATAGAACTGGCCGATTTCGCTGCCTTCGCGATTTCCTGAACTTCTGGCTCAAATTCAGCTTGATTGAGATGGAATTGGGTGAAACCCAGGCCTGGGATAGGTGCGCCATGTGAGGGTTTAGGGTTTAGGGTTTTGGGTTAGGGTTTTGGGTTTTGGGTTAGGGTTAGGGTTTAGGGTTTAGGGTTTAGGGTTATGAAATGGTTTATGGTTATGAAATGGTTTAGGGTTTAGGGTTTAGGGGTTAGGAGTCTAGGTTTAGGGTTTAGGGTTTAGGGTTAGGGGTTAGGGGTTTAGGGTTGGGGTTTGGGGTTTGGGGTTGGGGTTGGCGTAGACCCTCCAAATGATATCATGCGGTAGACCCTCCAAATGATTCGTCTGGCCACCGTATGAATCCCTCTATGCTTCGCGTCATTCCTCTCGGTCCATAGAAACCAGAATATTAGTAGAGGAATGATAGTGCGAATGTGTCCACATCGAACATGCTGTCCGGAATACCGCCATCTCTGGAACCTCGGGCTGACCTCCTCTCCTGCTCTCATAGGTATCTGAAAAATGTCCCCAAAGTGCTGCATACCTGATCGGAGATGCTGCTTCCTGTGAATATATGACTGATGGTCTCAATATCAGAACAACACTGACAACGAGAAGCCAACTGACACCCAATCCTCCTCTGAATAACCACATCTACTGGAATGAGATCCTGCCAGAGTCTCCAGCAAAAGAATGAAACGGTGGTAGGTAAAATGGAGCTCCACAGTAGTCGATACGAGTCCTGACTTTGGCGAACTGAACGGACTAGTTGCCAGGCCGAATTGGTAGCAAAACTACCATCCGATGTATCCCGCCAAATAATGCGATCTGGGGTATCTGTACATAAAGGTATAGCCCCTATCTGCTCCGCCATGAGGGATGGAAGCGCCTGTAATAATCGTCCAAAGTCCCACCCAGTGCCCTCAAAGTAATCCTGCACCCTCTCAGATGTATGCTGTCTACGTGGAAATAAGGACGCTAGGGTTTTATCACCCATCCAACAATCGTGCCAGAAGAATATCTGTCCTGCGCCAAGATGCCATCCTATGTGTGGCTCGGTGTGTAACGCAACTTTCTTCAACCTCTTCCAAGTAGGAGAGGTCGAGTAGGGAACCGCTGCAAGTAATGGATGAGTCCCCATACAATATTTGCCTAGTAAGAACTGAGCCCAAAGAGAACTCTGAGTCCGAAACAACCACCACAGCTTCATAGAGAACGTGTCCACCACATCCTGTAGTCTCCTGAAGCCTAGTCCGCCCTCATTTGTTGGAAGGCAAATCTCCTTCCAACTTCTCCAGTGTAGTTGGCGTGCCTGTTCCTTAGAATCCCATAGGAACCGGGCAAAGATGCTCTCCAAATTTTTCAGTACAGCCTTGGGAGGCCGCATAATCTGAAAAAGATAAAGTGGTAGAGAGGATAGTACTGATCTCAACAAAGTAATCCGGCCTCCATGTGATAACAGTCGAGAAGCCCAGCCGAAAATCCTACTCCTGACCTTCATGATGAGGTCATCATAGAAAAAACTCCTCTTGACCCCCCTGAACAAGGGCACCCCAAATAAGTGAAAGGTTGTGGCTGATGAGAAAACCCAGTCAAGAACACAAGTCTTTTGATCTGAATATCTGATGCCCGTCTAGGTAAAATAAGGCCGCTCTTGTCTCTATTCACCAACTGGCTAGAGACCCCATCGTAATGCTCCAAACAATCGAGGACCCTCCTGATAGACTGTTTCTGACCATTGGCGAATATGATCATGTCATCAGCAAATGAAAGATGTGAGACGAGAGTACTACTTGATTACGCCCAAAGAATAACGCGATCGTTTGTAGTATAGCTTTGGGGTGTCGATTCCACAGGGAGATGGATTGAGATGAAAGATAGTGACGAAACTAACAAAAATATTTAGAAGAGTGCAAAAAAAGTGATTTTTGAAGTGTAACATAAATTAAAACCAAGTGAGTAATATGAAAAGTATTAAAATGATATGAAATAGTAGAGCGTAGGGAATTCCTTGCATATTTCTGATATTTAAATTTATTCCTGATTCATTGATAACTCAATTGAAAATTCTATGTCCAAATTTTCAACCGGAAGATATAACAGTAATAACCAAAATTAAATCAAAAGTAACTCTTTGATAAAATCATTTGTCGCGATTAAAGAACGAAAATTATTATCACTATTGAGAAAATCCAACGTCGACAATATACCCAGGGGCGATATTGCAGCAGAGAACTGAATCAATATAGACAACAATTGCTCCAAATATAATCATAGAACTAATCCACTCAATGGACAAAGCATGACTGAATCCATAAACGAAATAGATTCTATAATTATTTGGAGACGTAAAACATGTCAAATAGATTGCAAATGATAGAACAAAAAGTCTTAATATTTAAAAACCAAATACATGAATCAAAAATAAATTACAAATACCATAATACACAAGTTCATCCCTAGCTCTACTTAGAAAATTTAGTTACACATATTGAAAATATGCAACAAAAATTCTCTAAAAGACACTATGGAAGAACATGCCATTTTCTCTCCTTTCCTTGATTTTCACTTTCTCAAGATACCAAAATGACTAAGCATTCCAAACCTTTTTTTTTTCTCTCCTTTTTTCACGTCCCCTCCCCTCCTATTTATAGGAGAATTTTTGTGTGAAACCTTTCAATTAGTAGCCGAATTGTTGAAGTATGGAGTAAGTGGAATTGGTCCAAATTTTCGGCTGCCATGAAACTTGAAATGCAATGGATGGCTGCATGTCTTGATTTCCAGATTTTTTTCATGCTTCAAGTGTCTTTTGCCGACCCTTTGGTTGAATAATACTCCCAAGAAGATAAGAATAGTTGACCATGCAAGTATAGCCCTTAGTGCCGTGTAAGAATTTCCATGAAGTTGTTGGTCAACAAATTCAACTTTGATGATTCCATTTTCGATTGTTTTTGTCTTCAAGTGAGCCATGCATATATAGATGTGCTGTGTATTTCTATTTATGGCTGATTTCCTTTTGAATTGCAATTGGGATTAGCAAATGGATGATGTAGTGTAGGCGCCGGTTTCTTGAAGAGATGAGGTGCCGTGTATGAATTTGCATCCTACAATTTGTGGCTGGAATAAAATCAGCTTTGGTCTGATTTTCAGGTGGTGCCTTGTATGAAATTTGTAGCCTGCAATTTCCTATGGCTGCCTTCAATAAGATAAAACCAATTTTAAAAGCAAAATTCTAAAACATATCTAGAAAAAGAGCTTTTAAAAATAAAAGTGACAACTTAGGATTTTTAAATGGCATGCATGGGTACAAATGGATGTTGGCGCCAAGTGCTTTGAGTGAAACCGAGTATGTTTATTCATCTTTCTTCTATTTAATATTTCAAAGCAATTGAATATAATAAAACCATGCTCAAATAGAAGTTAATTTTAATAATACAAGTCATAATCCATTTTTTCTATTCATATTTTAGCAATTTAATTCAAAGATAGAATATTTTGAGTGCACTTTTTGTGCACTCATCACTACCTCCATGCCGATATCGCATACTAGGATAGGCCAGAAACCTCTGAGTGAGAAGGCGAGAAAAATAGTCCGCAGCAATAATGAACAAGGAAGGTGAGATGGAATCACCCTGTCTGAGTCCACGTGAGGACGGAAAGAAACCACAGGGACGGCCATTTAGAAGGATTGAGAACTGACACTCTGAAATGCACCGTCTGATCCTGTCACAACTGATCAAATCCAAACGCCTCCAGTATGGAATAAATGAATCCCCCTCGCACTTTATCATCCAAAGTGTAAAGGAGCTCCTGAGTCAATAACACATTATCCCCTATAAGGCGACCATGGATAAAACCACTCTGCTGAGGAGAGATAATACGAGGCAGCAGCGAACTCAATCTGGTGTTCAAAAGTTTAGTGATCAACTTATTGAACACCGTACAAAGGCTGATAGGTCTGAAATCTGTCCATCGACAAGCATTCTCCTTCTTCGGGAGCAAAACAATAGAGGTGGCGGCGAAACCACGAGGAAAATGTCCACCCTCAAAGAAATCAACGACGGCACTATAGACATCCTCCTGTATGATATCCCAACAATGCTGGAAGAACAATGATGAGAATCCATCTGGGCCCGCGATACTGTCAGCATCAATACTGAAGACCGCCTCCCGTACCTCATGAATCATAGGGAGACGGTTAAGTGCCATATTATCTGTCTCCGTAACCAACCTGAGTATGATGTCTGGGCGGATGGGATCCAAAGGCTGTGAAGGAGCAGATAATAAATCCTGGAAAAAAGATATAGCCGAACTCCGAATGTCCACAGTAGAAGATAAGACTTCTCCTGCCCGAGTCCTGATACTCCTGATACGAGATCTGGTCCGATGTCCCTGAACCATCGCATGAAAGTAACGGGTATTGTGATCACCCTCACACACCCAGCGTGAACCGGCCTTCTGCTTCCAAAATCCCTCCTCGATAGATAAGGTCCGGTTCAGATCTGCCTGTCCCTTATGTAATAAGTCACGATGCTCCGGTGTAGGGTCACACTCAAATTCTATCTCTGCCATGTCGACCCTCTCCTCAGCGTCCCTCACTCACTGGAAAATATCATCGAATACCCGTCGATTCCACCAACGCAGACCCTGCTTCATCCTGTAGAACTTCTCCCAAAGAGCAGCCATCCCCGTAAGATGAGTAGGGAATGACCGCTTCTGAGAGACGAAGGCTGAGAAATCATGGTGCTTGGTCCATACGTTGAGAAATCGAAAAGGCTTAGGCCCTAAATCATCGTCAGATATCCATTGAAGAAGTAAAAGAGAATGATCGGATGAAGTCCGGTTCAAATGCCTCACAGTAAGCTGTCGACAAAAATCTGCAGCTGTAGAGTTAATCAAAACTCTATCCAATCTCTTCATGACCCGACCATTAGTCCAAGTATACTGACTCCCAGAGAAACCAGCATCTTCCAACCCACAATCCAACATCATATCAGAGAAATCAGTAGAACCCCGATCACGAGTGTTGTGACCAGTGCGCTCACCATCATGTACAATAACGTTAAAGTCTCCCCCAACTAGCCAAGGATCCTCCATGGAGAGGGAAATATGGTGAAGACCCGCCCACAAGTCCCTCCTAACAGAAGCCTCTGTGGAGGCATAAACTGGCATAAAAAAGATGGGTCGTGCAAGTCTGGGATCCTCAACTCTAACGTGTAGGAACTGAGGATGATCATCAAGTACAGAAACAGTAGTCCCCACGTTCCATAACACCCATATCTTATTCGACTCATTCCGAACTCCAGTATCGAAGCGCAGATAGCGACGAATAAAATCAAAACTCCTCTCAAGAACAAAGGGCTCCAAAATAACCAAAAGATATACCTGATGAAGCTGTATAAGTCTCCTCAGGCGCCTACGAGTAGCTACACTACCCACACCTCTCACATTCCATATGATGGCACTCATAGGGACGTGGAATGCGATGAGGTACTCTGTGACTGACTCCAGTGACCCTCCTGCTCGGGAATGGGATATCAGTAGCTCGTGGATGTCTCTTTTGCACAACAGGGACAAATCCATCATCCTCTGTCCTCTCACTCAAACCAACCAAATCATCACAAGAAGATCTACGGAAGGGACCCTGCTGGTGAACCTCAATCTGAGATGAACCCTTTGTATCTGACTGAGCCGACTGTAAAGAAGGAATAGATGCCTCGACATTCTGATGACAAACGAGAGGAGGAGGCGTAGAAATGGGTGCCTGAACCATACTTGGTGTCGGGCCTGGGATATGAGCAGCCCTGGTGACTATCATCCAACGTATGCAAAAGCTCCTGAGTCAGTAAAACATTATCTCCAATGAGGCGACCGGGAACGAAACCACTCTGCTGGGGAGAGATGAGACGCGACAGCAATGAACTCAATCTGGTATTCAACAGCTTAGTGATAAGTTTGTTGAACACCGTGCATAAGCTGATAGGTCTCAATTCCGTCCATTTACAAGCATTCTCCCGCTTAGGGAGCAAAATAATAGATGTGGCAGAAAAGCCTCGTGGCAAATGGCCTCCCTCAAAGAAATCGATGACCGCATCAAAAACATCATCTTTGATAATATCCCAACAGTGCTGATAAAATAAGGATGAAAATCCATCAGGTCCAGCAACACTGTCAGCATCAATACTGAATATAGCCTCTGGCACCTCATCGATCAAAGGCAGACGGTTGAGTTCCATATTGTTAGCCTCCGTCAAAATTTTGGGTATGATATTAGGACGTATGGGGTCCAAAGGCTGTGAAGGAGTAGCAAGTAGATCCTGAAAGAATGAGATTGCCGATCTCTGTATGTCAGTAGGGGTAGATAAAACTTCCCTGTCTCCTTCGTGATATTCCTGATACGAGACTTGATCCGTCTTCCTTGGACCATAGAATGGAAATATCGTATGTTGCGGTCTCCCTCACACACCCAACGGGAGCCAGCCTTTAGCTTCCAAAAACCCTCTTCAATGGCCAGAGTGCGGTTTAATTCAGCTCGTGAACGATGAAGTGAATCCCTGTGTCCCGGTGTATGGTCACTATCGAACTCAATCTCAGCATGTTCAACTCTCTCTTCAGCCTCCCTAACCCGTTGGAAAACATCCCCAAATACTTGCCGATTCCACCATCGTAATCCCTGTTTCAGCCTGAAGAATTTCTCCCAAAGAGCAGCCATCCCAGTAAGTTGAGTAGGGAATGACCACTTCTGAATGACAAAGGCTAAGAAGTCATGATGTTTCATCCAAACATTGAGAAAACGAAACGGTCGTGGGCCCAAATCATCCTCAGAAGTCCAATGAAGAAGTAGGGGCGAATGATCGGAAGAGGTCCGATTAAGATGGGTTAAATTAAATTGTCTACAAAAATCTGCAGCAATAGGATTAATCAGGACTCTGTCCAACCTCTTACTGACTCTCCCATTCGTCCAGGTGAACTGGGACCCAGAAAATCCAGCATCCTCCAGACCACAATCAAGCATCATATCAGAAAAGGCCGTAGACCCACGATTTCTCCTATTGTGCCCTGTACGCTCGCCATCGTGAGTAATAACATTGAAGTCTCCCCCAACTAACCAAGGGTCATCCATAGAGATAGAAATATGGTGAAGACCTGCCCACAAATCCCTCCTAGTCGAAGCCTCACATGCTGCATAAACGGCCGTCAAGCAAATTGGTCTAGCAATTCTGGGATCAACCACTTTAACATGTAGAAACTGAGTGTGATCCTGAAGAACCGTAATATCCGTACCAACACACCAGAAACACCAAAACTTATTAGATTCATTCTGAGCACCGTAGTCGAAGTGAAGATATCGGCGAACAAAATCAAAACTCTTATCCAATACCATAGGTTCCAAAATAACCAAGAAATAAACCTGATGAAGTAGAATAAGTTTCTTCAGGCGTCTGCGAGTAGCTACATTAGCTACACCTCGCACATTCCAGATGATGGCACTCATCTGGAAATGCGGGAGGAGGTATCCTGCGACCGACTCCTGGTCGCCATCCTAGAAATTGGAGTGCCTGTGACTTTAGCGGTCCTCTTACGACCAACTGGTACAAAACCATCATCCTCCGTTCTATCAACCATGCCAGCTAAATCATCAGAAGAAGATCTGCGAAAATGACCCTGGTGATGGACTTCAATCTAAGAGAAACTCTCAGAGTCTGACTGAGTAGATAAAGAAGCCTCTAAACTCTCCTGACAGTGTGTAGGTGAGACTGGCACTTCCAAACCAACCAAGTCCCGTGGCCTCTCCATCATATCCTCGAGAAGAGGATCGAAGTATATAGAACTACTAATCGTGTGGGTAGTACTGATCGGCTCCAAGGACTGAGCAACTGGTTGAGCATCAGATTTGGAAATTGATTGGTCATGGTGGCCTACCAGCAGGGGAGCAACTGCCGACTGAGCTGGTGGTATAGAAATAGTGACATGGGGCTGGATAGTACGAGTAACGGGTGGAGCAGCCGAAGTAGTAGCCGTATGAGCTGTAATCACTGTGGTAGGCGGGATAGTTGGAGGAATGGCCGTGATATTCTCGGAATTAGAATGGGAACTCAAGGATGATGTGCCATCCTGTTGTTTCTGAGTGCGCTTAATCGGGGTCCATCTCTGGCGAGGCGCAATCGAAACTTCCTTTCCCTTACCCTTATCCTTAGCTGGGGCTGGTGGAGGCCTAGCATTTTGATCAGCAACCACAGGGGGTGCCGATGTTGGAGGCCTAGCATTTTGATTAGCAACTACAAAGGGTGCCAAAGGTGAAGGGGAATGTGCGCTACTAGGACATTTTTCATCCATATGTCCAAAATGTCTGCATCGAAAATAGAAATCCGGAACTTTATCATAGACAACTGGTTGCCAATATCCGCCCCATTTCTCCCGCTCAATCCAGACTCTATCAGGTAGCTTACATTCCAAGTCAGCCTCAACACAAACTCTAGCTTCACTAGGTCGGCGAAGATCATAAGTTACTTCGTCAATACGAATGGGGAGCCCAATAGTCTTAGCTATGGCGAAAAGAGCACTCTTATCTCGAAAATGAATAGGGAGCAATGGGAATGAAACCCAAATAGGAGCAATAGGAGCCTCATACTGAGGGCTAAAGTTAGGAGTCCATTTGAAGACCCGCATAGGGCAGCCATCAATATACCAAGTGGGTTTGAGGAATAATCGTGAATAATCATCCTCGTGCGGCAAATGAATAATAATGTGTGCCTCATCGATTAAGCCAATCTCATAATCACCAGTAAACCCAAAGCGCATGAAATTTTCACGTACTTTATTCATAGAGGGCTTGCGGTGCACAAATTTACCAACAAGGGTAAACCTGTAAGCCTCGGCCAGAAATAGCTCATCCGATTCATCAAAAAATACTGCAGGCTCACCATGGTGAATATATGGTTCCTTCGAGACCAACCTCCGATATCTGGAGTCCTCAGGAGCACGAAGGACGTTGGCAAAGGATTTCTTCTGACTCCTCTCGGCTTGTGAAATTACAGGTTTACAGTTTAGCGCTGCAGCATAAGATCGAGAGTTTTGGGTAACCCCTGCTAGTCCAGTAGGTTGGACAGGTGTTCTAGCAGAGCTCGGGGCAGTAGGTTCAGCTGGAATAGACCTATGCTGTATATTTCGTGTATGCTGGGTATTACTCTGGTGTCCAGTAGCCAATTTGGAGGCAACACTATCAGTTCCGAGATTATTCCGTAAAGTTGGTTTATAATTGGACGTGAGATTCTTCAAAGTATTGGTCGATTGTATGGGCATCGAAATTGTAGTGGGAGGAGCTAAATTCAATGTTGGATGTTCCTTAACAATTATAGAACCCGAATCACCCAGATTTGGCATTTTAGAAATTTCATTCACCATATGAGTAGGTATAGGTTCGGGATTCAATTGATCATCAATTCTACCAACTGATGCATTACCCACGGTCGTTTGACCTTCACTAACCTTAGGATAGGTCGAACTTGGTGCTAAGCCCTCAATATCATTACCAATTGAAGTATTAAAAGCAACATCACATTCATTCACTTGTGAAGATTTAATTTCATCAAATTGATCACTAATTATCTCAATTGGGTGTTGACCCACAATCATACCATTATCAAGTAATGTTCCCCACATCGAATTAGCTATATGAAGTAATGAAGAATCATCAAATTTAGGAAATCCAAGTTTTTCGCACGTACCTTTGATGGCATTGAACAATTGATCGGGTTTTGGACGAAATTGATGAAGACCCATTAGTGGGCTAGGTGCACAAGGCTGGGGAGGGGCTAGCCCAGTTGATCCACGAGCTTGGGTGGTCTGGGTTGGACCAGAAATGTCAATTTTCCTCGTTTCCGTTCGCGAGTCCAGTTCAGCCGAATTTTTAGATTGAAATTGGAGATGATTACTGCAAAATTGAGGGATGCCCATTAGTTGGTTGGGTGCGCCAGGTGGGGGGGCACCTAGCCCAGGTGGTACGCCACCCTGGGTCGCCGTGTCGGGGCCGGAAAACGCGATTGCACAGTGCGTTGTCGCTGCCTTCGCGAATGGCAGCTGTTCTGGCCCAAATTCGATCTTATGAATTGATGATGGTGGTGAATTGCTTGCATGGACAGCGTCGCCTGGACAAGGGCTTTCGACCGGTGGTGGTCCGCCGGCGGGGGTACGGCCGGAGGAGCAGTTTTCGGCCGAATTGCTATTTTCAGGCAGTTTTGGAAAAACGGCCATAACTTCTTCATTTCTTGGTGAAATTACATGCCGTTTGTTGATAATGGAAGCTAATTTCAAGGGCTTTCTAATGGTACCAAAATCAGGGGGTTTGCGAGGTCGACTTTTTTCGGGATTTTGGTGCATTTTTGATGAATTCTAGAGAGAAGGGGGAGCATTTGGGGGTAGAGAGAGAAAGTGGAAGGTGAAGAATGGTTAGGGTTTAGGGTTCAGGGTTCAGGGTTCAGGGTTTTAGAGTTTAGGGTTTTTTTTTTTTTAGTGGAAGGGGTTTAGGGTTTAGGTTTTAGGGTTTAGGGTTTGGGGGTTTGGGGTTTGGGGTTTGGGGTTTAGGGTTTAGGGTTTTTTTTCTTTTTTTAAGTGGAAGGAGGGCGGTACCTCCGAGATTGTATTAATATGCCCTCACTTGTGGCGGAGGAATACCGTGGTTACAACTGAAGTAAAGTAAAGCAATAAATGAGGAAGTACTACTTCCCTTACAGTTAAAGTAAATGAAAGCAGTAAATGAGGAAGTACTACTTCCCTTACAGCAAAAGTAAAGTAAAACAGTAAATGAGGAAGTAATACTTCCCTTACAAAAGGAGTTGCGTAAAACGGTAAACAAGAAAGTACTATTTCCCTAACAAAATGAGCAAATGTGAACAATTGTAGACAAAAAAAGTAACAGAAGAAGTAAATGCAAAAAACAGATAAACTATCACAAAATCAAATTCTGAAGCTGGGTAAACCAAATCTATCTATCTGAAGAAGTGCCCTAATGTGTCGTGGTAAATTAGTAGGTCCATATACCTGGTATCTGCGATGGTGCCAGCCCTCATTAGCAAGTGCATCTGCAACTTGATTTCCTTCTCTAAAGATATGGGAAATCGTATCTCTATCGAATGATAGACAATCCACAATCTGTCGGAGTATGCCCTGGATAATCCATGGACCACCGCCTCTGAGGATACAGTGAATAGCCACACTAGAGTTTGCTTCAACCCATATATTTGACAGTCCAAGATCTCTAGCCAGCAGTATACCATCATGAATAGCTATAAGTTCAGCTTCTAAAATCAAGCATGGTCCATACGATGCTGAAAATGCACTGATGCAGTTTCCTGCATGATCCCTGATAATGCCTCCTCCACTCGCAAGCCCATCCTTGACACAACCATCGGTATTGATCTTTACACATCCAACTGCTGGGGTACGCCACCAAACCACAATAGGGGATGGAGATATAGGAAGAGTCAAAGAAACACCATAGAATGGAGCGACCTGCATGTCATCCCGTCAATGTAGCGGTCGAAATAATCCACCAGTATGAAGGAATGAAATCATACGATAGACCCTCCATATGATACGCCTCGCACTGATATTAATGCTCCTGTGCTTCACATCATTTCTCTCGGTCCAAAGAAACCAGAAAATCAAAAGGGGGATAATGATGCGAATGTGCCCGGTCCGTGTAAATTGTCCTGAGTACCTCCAACGAAGAAATCTCTGTCTAACGCTTTCACCCGGACTCATAGTAATATGAAATAAATCCCCAAAATGCTGCCATACTTGCTCTGAAATGCTACTGTCAGTAAAGATATGAGTGATGGTCTCGATCGCAGAGCAACACTGACATTTGGAAGCCAATTGAATGCCAGTCCTTCTCTGAATAATAACATCCACTGGTATCAAGTTCTGCCATAATCTCCAGCAGAAGAGAGAAACGGTCGGAGGTATGACAGGGTTCCATAATAAGCGAAAGGAATCCTGAGCTGGCTTGCTAGCACGAATCAACTGCCATGCTGATTTAGTAGTAAATCTACCATCGGATGTGGCCCTCCAAAAAATGCGATCCGAAGTGTCAAGGCAAAGGGGAATAGATGCAATCTGTTCTGCCATAACTGATGGGAGAATCTGTAGTAATCGCTCAAAATCCCATCCAGTTTCTCCAAAAATTCTGCACCTTAACGGATGTATCTTGTCTATGAGGCAAGACAGATGCCAATGTAGCCTCGCCCATCCAAAGGCGGTCATGCCAAAAGAAAATCTGCCCAAAACCGAGATCCCATGCAATATGTGGCTCAAGACGTGGTCCAAATCTTTTCGCTCTTCCAAACAGGGGAGGCCGAATGAGGAACAGCTTGCAAGTGATGGATGTGTCCCTTTACGCATTTGCCCGGTAAGAACCGAGCTCAAAGCGAACCTTGAGACCTAAACCGCCACCATAATTTCGTAGAAAATGTGTCCACCGTATCCTGTAATCGTCTAAAGCCAAGACCACCCTCATCAGTTGGCCGACATATCTCCTTCCAACTCCGCCAATGTAATCTACATGCATGGTCCTTCGAATCCCATAGGAATCGCACAAAAATGCTCTCCAACTTTTTCAAGACGACCTTAGGAGGTCGCATAATCTGGAAGAGGTACAATGGTAGGGACGATAAAACAGATCTCAGTAAAGTAATCCTACCACCAGGAGATAGGAGACGTGAAGCCCATCCAGAAATCCTATTCCTGACTTTCATAATGAGGTCGTCGTACAAAAAGCTCCTCTTGGCCCCTTTAAATAGAGGAACTCCCAAGTATGTGAATGGTTGTCTCTGATGCGAAAAGCCAGTTAGAATCACGAGCCTGCGGATCTGAATATCCGATGATTGCCTAGGCAGAATAAGACCACTCTTGTCCCGGTTTACCAGTTGTCTAGAAACTCCCTCATAGTGTTCCAAACAGTCAAGAACCCTTTTGATAGACTTTTTTTTGCCATTGGCAAATATAATGATGTCGTCTGCAAAGGCAAGATGTGAAACAATAGACATACCTCCATGTCGATACTGCATACTAGGATAGGCCTGGAACTTTTGGATGAGCAGGCGAGAGAAGTAGTCAGCAGCTATAATGAACAAGGAAGGGGAGATAGGATCCCCTTGTCTGAGGCCACGTGTGGATGTGAAGAAACCACAAGGACGGCCATTCAAGAGGACTGAGAAACGACATTCTGAGATACACCTTCTAATCCACAACTGGTCAAAACCAAACTCCGCAAGGATCGAGTAGATGAATCCCCAATCCATGCGATCATATGCTTTGGCCATGTCAAGTTTCAACATAGTATTCCCTCCGCGCACTCTATCATCCAACGTATGCAAAAGCTCCTGATTCAGTAAAACATTATCTACAATGAGGCGACCGGGAACGAAACCACTCTGTGGGAGGGAGATGATACGCGGCAGCAATGAACTCAATCTGGTATTCAACAGCTTAGTGATAAGTTTGTTGAACACCGTGCATAAGCTGATAGGTCTGAATTCCGTCCATTTACAAGCATTCTCCCGCTTAGGGAGCAAAATAATAGACGTGGCAGAGAAACCTCGCGACAAATGGCCTCCCTCAAAGAAATCAATGGCCGCATCAAAAACATCATCTCTAATAATATCCCAACAATGCTGATAGAATAAAGATGAAAATCCATCAGGTCCAGCAACACTATCAGCATCAATACTGAATATGGCCTCTCGCACCTCTTCAATCAAAGGGAAACGGTTGAGTTGCATATTATCAGCCTCCGTCAATATCCTGGGTATGATATTAGGACGGATGGGGTCCAAAGGCTGTGAAGGAGCAGCAAGTAAATTCTGAAAGAATGAGATTGCCGATCTCTGTATGTCGTAGGGGTAGATAGAACTTCCCCTGTCTCTTTCGTGATATTCCTGATACGAGACTTGATCCGTCTACCTTGGACCATAGAGTGGAAATATCGTGTGTTACGATCTCCCTCACACACCCAACGGGAACTGGCCTTTTGCTTCCAAAAACCCTCCTCAATGGCCAGAGTGCGGTTTAATTCAGCCTGGGAGCGATGAAGTGAATCCCTGTGTCCCGGTGTAGGGTCACTATCGAACTCAATCTCGGCATGGTCAACTCTCTCCTCAGCTTCCCTGACCCGTTGGAAAACATCCCCGAATACGTGTCGATTCCACCACCGTAAACCTTGTTTCAGCCTGAAGAATTTCTCCCAAAGAGTAGCCATCCCCATAAGATGAGTAGGGAATGACCACTTCTGAGAGACAAAGGCCAAGAAATCATGATGTTTCGTCCAAACATTGAGAAAACGAAATGGACGCGGACCCAAATCATCTTCAGAAGTCCAGTGAAGAAGAAGGGGTGAGTGATCAGAAGAAGTCCGATTAAGGTGCGTCACAGTAAACTGTCTACAAAAATCAGCAGCAATAGGGTTAATCAGGACTCTATCCAGCCTCTTACTGACTCTCCCATTAGTCCAGGTGAACTGGGACCCAGAAAACCCGGCATCCTCAAGACCACAATCAAGCATCATATCAGAAAAGGCAGTAGATCCGCGATCTCTCCTACTATGTCCTGTACGCTCGCCATCATGAGCAATAACATTGAAATCCCCTCCAACTAACCAAGGGTCGTCCATGGAGATGGAAATGTGGTGAAGACCCGCCCACAAGTCCCTTCTAGTCGAAGCCTCACATGCTGCATAGACGGCCGTCAAGCAAATTGGTCTAGCAATTCTATGATCAACAATTTTAACATGTAGAAACTGAATGTGATCCTGAAGAACCGTAATATCCGTACCAACATACCAAAAACACCAAATCTTATTCGACTCATTCTGAACACCATAGTCGAAGCGTAAATAGCGGCGAACGAATTCAAAACTCTTATCCAATACCATAGGCTCCAAAATAACCAAGAAATAAACCTGATGAAGTAGAATAAGTTTCTTCAGGCGTCTGCGAGTAGCTACACTAGCTACACCTTGCACATTCCAGATGATGGCACTCATCTGGACACACGTGATGAGGTATCTTGCGACCGACTCTTGGTCGCCATCCTAGAATTTGTAGTGCCAGTGACTTTAGCAGTCCTCTTACGACTTTAGGGATTAGGGTTTAGGGTTTTTTTTTTTTTTTTTTTGTGGAAGGATTTAGGGTTTAGGGTTTAGGGTTTGGGGTTTGGGGTTTAGGGGTTTAGGGTTTAGGGGTTTTTTTTTTTAGTGGAAGGAGGGCGATACCTCCGAGATTTTATTAATATGCCCTCACTTTTGGCGGAGGAATACCGTGGTTACAACTGAAGTAAAGCAAAGCAATAAATGAGGAAGTACTACTTCCCTTACAGTTAAAGTAAATGAAAGCAGTAAATGAGGAAGTACTACTTCCCTTACAGTAAAAGTAAAGTAACGCAGTAAATAAGGAAGTACTATTTCCCTTACAAAAGGAGTTGCGTAAAACAGTAAACAAGGAAGTACTATTTCCCTAACAAAATGAGCAAATGTGAACAATTGTAGACAAAGACAAGCAACAGAAGAAATAAATGCAAAAAACAGATAAACTATCACAAAATCAAATTCTAAAGCTGGGTAAACCATATCTATCTATCTGAAGAAGTGCCCTAATGTGTCGTGGTAAATTAGTAGGTCCATATACCTGGTATCTGCGATGGTGCCAGCCCTCAGTAGCAAGTGCATCAGCAACTTGATTCCCCTCTCTAAAGATATGGGAAATCGTATCTCTATCGAATGATAGACAATCCACAATCTGTCGACGTATGCCCTGGATAGTCCACGGACCACCGCCTCTGAGAATACAGTGAATAGCCACACTTGAGTCTGCCTCAACCCATATATCTGACAGTCCAAGATCTCTAGCCAGCAGTATACCATCATGAATAGCCCTAAGTTCAGCTTCTAAAATCAAGCACTGTCCATATGATGCTGAAAATGCACTGATGCAGTTTCCTGCATGATCCCTGATAATGCCTCCTCCACTCGCAAGCCCATCCTTGACACAACCATCGGTATTGATCTTTACACATCCAACTCATGGGGTGCACCACCAAACCACAATAGGGGATGGAGGTATAGGAAGAGTTAAAGAGACTCCAAAGAATTGAGCGACCTGCATGTCATCCCGCCAATGCAGCGGTCGAAATAATCCACCAGTATGAAGGAATGAAATCATACGATAGACCCTCCATATGATACGCCTCGCACTGATATTAATGCTCCTGTGCTTCGCATCATTTCTCTCGGTCCAAAGAAACCAGAAAATCAAAAGAGGGATAATGATGCGAATGTGCCCGTTCCGTGTAAACTGTCCTGAGTACCTCCAACGAAGAAATCTCTGTCTAACACTTTCACCTGGACTCATATTAATATGAAATAAATCCCCAAAATGCTGCCATACTTGCTCTGAAATACTACTGTCAGTAAAGATATGAGTGATGGTCTCGATCGCGGAGCAACACTGACATTTGGAAGCCAATTGAATGCCGTCCTTCTCTGAATAATAACATCCACTGGTATCAAGTTCTGCCATAATCTCCAGAAGAAGAGAGAAACGGTGGAAGGAATGACAGGGTTCCATAATAAGCGAAAGGAATCCTGAGCTGGCTTGCTGGCACGGATCAACTGCCATGCTGATTTAGTAGTAAATCTACCATCGGATGTGGCCCTCCAAAAAATGCGATCCGAAGCTTCAAGGCAAAGGGGAATAGATGCAATCTGTTCTGCCATAACTGATGGGAGGATCTGTAGTAATCGCTCAAAATCCCATCCAGTTTCTCCAAAAATTCCCGCACCTTAACGATGTATGTCTTGTCTATGAGGCAAGACAGATGCCAATGTAGCCTCGCCCATCCAAAGAATCATGCCAAAAGAAAATCTGCCCAAAACCGAGACCCCATGCAATATGTGGCTCAGCACGTGGTCCAAATCTTTTCAGTCTCTTCCAAACAGGGGAGGCTGAATGAGGAACAGTTGCAAGTGATGGATGTGTCCCTTTACAGTATTTGCCCAGTAAGAACTGAGCCCAAAGCGAACCTTGAGACCTAAACTGCCACCATAATTTCAGAGAAAATGTGTCCACCGTATCCTGTAGTCGTCTAAAGCCAAGACCACCCTCATCAGTTGGCCGACATATCTCCTTCCAACTCCGCCAATGTAATCTACGTGCATGGTCCTTTGAATCCTATAGGAATCGCGCAAAAATGCTCTCCAACTTTTTCAAGACGACCTTAGGAGGTCGCATAATCTGGAAGAGGTACAATGGTAGGGACGATAAAACAGATCTCAGTAAAGTAATCCTACCACCAGGAGATAGGAGACGTGAAGCCCATCCAGAAATCCTATTCCTGACTTTCATAATGAGGTCGTCGTACAAAAAGCTCCTCTTCGCCCCTTTAAATAGCGGAACTCCCAAGTATGTGAATGGTTGTCTCTGATGCGAAAAGCCAGTAAGAATCACGAGCCTGCGGATCTGAATACCCGATGATCGCCTAGGCAGAATAAGACCACTCTTATCTCGGTTTACCAGTTGTCCAGAAACTCCCTCATAGTGTTCCAAACAGTCAAGAACCCTTTTGATAGACTTTTTCTGGCCATTGGCAAATATAATGATGTCGTCTGCGAAGGCAAGATGTGAAACAATAGACATACCTCCATGTCGATACTGCATACTAGGATAGGCTTGGAACTTCTGGATGAGCAGGCGAGAAAAGTAGTCAGCAGCTATAATGAACAAGGAAGGAGAGATAGGATCCCCTTGTCTGAGGCCACGTGTGGATGTGAAGAAACCACAAGGATGGCCATTCAAGAGGACCGAGAAACGACATTCCGATATACACCTTCTAATCCTGTCAATCCACAACTGGTCAAAACCAAACTCCGCAAGGATCGAGTAGATGAATCCCCAATCCATGAGATCATATGCTTTGGCCATGTCAAGTTTCAGCATAGTATTCCCTCCGCGCACTCTATCATCCAACGTATGTAAAAGCTCCTGAGTCAGTAAAACATTATCTCCAATGAGGCGACCGGGAACAAAACCACTCTACGGGGGGGAGATGATACGCGGCAGCAATGAACTCAATCTGGTATTCAACAGCTTAGTGATAAGTTTGTTGAACACCGTGCATAAGCTGATAAGTCTGAATTCCGTCCATTTACAAGCATTCTCCCGCTTAGAGAGCAAAATAATAGACGTGGCAGAAAAACCTCGCGGCAAATGGCCTCCCTCAAAGAAATCAATGACCGCATCGAGAACATCATCTTTAATAATATCCCAACAGTGCTGATAAAATAAGGATGAAAATCCATCAGGTCCAGCAACACTGTCATCATCAATACTGAATATGGCCTCTCGCACCTCGTCGATCAACGGGAGACGGTTGAGTTCCTTATTATCAGCCTCCGTCAAAATTTTGGGTATGATATTAGGACGGATGGGGTCCAAAGGCTGTGTAGGTGCAGCAAGTAAATCCTGAAAGAACGAGATAGCCGATCTCTGTATGTCAGTAGGGGTAGATAAGACTTCCCCTGTCTCCTTCGTGATATTCCTGATACGAGACTTGATCCGTCTTCCTTGGACCATAGAATGGAAATATCGTGTGTTGCGGTCTCTCTCACACACCCAACGGGAGCCAGTCTTTTGCTTCCAAAATCCCTCTTCAATGGCCAGGGTGCGGTTTAATTCAGCCTGTAAACGATGAAGTGAATCCCTGTGTCCCGGTGTAGGGTCACTATCGAACTCAATCTCGGCATGGTCAACTCTCTCTTCAGCCTCCCTAACCCGTTGGAAAACATCCCCAAATACTTGCCGATTCCACCACCGTAATCCCTGTTTCAGCCTGAAGAATTTCTCCCAAAGAGCAGCCATCCCAGTAAGTTGAGTAGGGAATGACCACTTCTGAATGACAAAGGCTAAGAAATCATGATGTTTCGTCCAAACATTGAGAAAACGAAACGGTCTTGGGCCCAAATCATCCTCAGAAGTCCAATGAAGAAGGAGGGGCGAATGATCGGAAGAGGTACGATTAAGATGCGTCACAGTAAATTGTCTACAAAAATCTGCAGCAATAGGATTAATCAGGACTCTGTCCAACCTCTTACTGACTCTCCCATTCGTCCAGGTGAACTGGGTCCCAGAAAATCCAGCATCCTCCAGACCACAATCAAGCATCATATCAGAAAAGGCAGTAGACCCACGATCTCTCCTACTGTGCCCTGTACGCTCGCCATCGTGAGTAATAACATTGAAGTCTCCCCCAACTAACCAAGGGTCATCCATAGAGATAGAAATATGGTGAAGGCCGGCCCACAAATCCCTCATAGTCGAAGCCTCACAAGCTGCATAAACGGCCGTCAAGCAAATTGGTCTCGCAAATCTGGGATCAACCACTTTAACATGTAGAAACTGATTGTGATCCTGAAGGACCGTAATGTCCGTACCAACACACCAGAAACACCAAATCTTATTCGATTCATTCTGAGCACCGTAGTCGGAGTGAAGATATCGGCGAACAAAATCAAAACTCTTATCCAATACCATAGGTTCCAAAATAACCAAGAAATAAACCTGATGAAGTAGAATAAGTTTCTTCAGGCGTCTGCGAGTAGCTACATTAGCTACACCCCGCACATTCCAGATGATGGCACTTATCTGGAAATGCGGGAGGAGGTATCCTGCGACCGACTCCTGGTCGCCATCCTAGAGATTGGAGTGCCTGTGACTTTAGCGGTCCTCTTACGACCAACAGGTACAAAACCATCATCCTCCGTTCTGTCAACCATGCCAGCTAAATCCTCAAAAGAAGATCTGCGGAAAGGACCTTGGTGATGGACTTCAATCTGAGAGAAACTCTCCGAGTCTGACTGAGTAGATAAAGAAGCCCCTAAATTCTGCTGACAATGTGTAGGTGAGACCGGCACATCCAAACCAACCAAGTCTCGTGGCCTCTCCATCATATCCTCGAGAAGAGGATCAAAGTATATAGAACTACTAATCGCTTGGGTAGTACCGATCGGCTCCAAGGATCGAGCAATTGGTTGAGCATCGTATTTGGAAATTGATTGGTCATGGTGGCCTACCAAGCATGGGAGCAACCGCCGATCGAGCTGGTGGTATAGAAAAAGTGACATGGGGCTCGATAGTACATGTAACGGGTGGAGCAGCCGAAGTAGTAGCCGTATGAGCTGTAATCACTGTGGTAGGCGGGATAGTTGGGGGAATGACCGTGATATTCTCGGAATGAGAATGGGAACTCAAAGAGGATGTGCCATCATGTTGTTTCTGAGTGCGCTTAATCGGGGTCCATCTCTGGCGAGGCGCATTCGAAACTTCCTTTCCCTTACCCTTATCCTTAGCCGGGGCTGGTGGAGGCCTAGCATTTTGATCAGCAATCACAGGGGGTGCCAATGTTGGAGGCCTAGCATTTTCATTAGGAACCACAAAGGGTGCCAAAGGTGGCGGGGAATGTGCGCTACTAGGACATTTTTCATCCATATGTCCAAAATGTCTGCATCGAAAACAAAAATCCGGAACCTTATCATAGACAACTGGTTGCCAATATCCTCCCCATTTCTCCCGCTCAATCCAGACTCTATCAGGTAGCTTACATTCCAAGTCAGCCTCAACACAAACTCTCGCTTCACTAGGCCGACGAAGATCAGAAGTGGCTTCATCAATACGAAGGGGAAGCCCAATAGTTTTAGCTATGGCGAAGAGAGCACTCTTATCCCGAAAATGAATAGGAAGCAATGGGAATGACACCCAAACAGGAGCAATAGGGGCCTCATACTGTGGGCTGAAGTTAGGAGTCCATTTAAAGACCCGCATAGGACAACCATCAATGTACCAAGTAGGTTTGAGGAATAATCGTGAATAATCATCCTCGTGCGCCATATGAATAATAATGTGTGCATCATCAATTAAGCCAATCTCATAATCACCAGTAAATCCAAAGCGCATGAAGTTTTCACGTACTTTATTCATAGAGGGTTTACGATGCACAAATTTACCAACAAGGGTAAACCTGTAAGCCTCGGCCAGAAATAGCTCATCTGATTCATCAAAGAAAACAGCAGGCTCACCATGATGAATGTATGGTTCCTTCGAAACCAATCTCCGATATCTGGAGTCCTCTGGGGCACGGAGAACATTAGCAAATGATTTCTTTTGACTCCTTTCAGCTTGAGTAATCGCAGGTTTACAATTCAGAGCTGCAGCATAAGATCGAGGGTTCTGGGTAGCCCCTGCTATTACAGTAGGTGGGACAATAGGTCTAGAAGAGCTCGGAGCATTAGATTCAGCTGGGATTGACCTATTATGTGTATTACGAGTCTGTTGGGTACGACTCTGGTGTCCATTAGCCAATTTGGAGGCACCTCTATCAGTTCCGGGATTAGCCCGTGAGGACGGTTCAAAATTGGACGTGAGATTCTTCAAACTATTGGTCGAAGTTGTAGGGGGATGATCTAATTTCGATGTAGGAAGTTCCTTAACAATGGTGGAAGCCGAGGTACCCAAAATTGGCATTATAGGAATTTCACTAACCATATGTGTAGGGATATGTGTGGGATTCAATTGATCAGAAATTCTACCTACTGACGCATTACCCATGATCGTTTGACCTTCACTAATATTCGTACAAGTTGAATTTGGTGCCAAAACCTCAACATCATTACCAATTGAAGCATTAAAAGAAGCATCACATTCAAGCACTTGTGAAGATTTAATTTTCTCAATTTGAGCACAAATTGGCACGATTGGGTGTTGACCCATAACAATACCATCATCAATTAACGTTTTCCACATCGAATTAGCTATATGGAGCAATGAAGAATCATCAAAATTAAGAAAACCGAGTTTTTCGCACGTACCTTTAATAGCAGTCAACAATTGATCGGGTTTCGAATGAAATTGGTGGAGACCCATTATCGGGGAAGTTGCACAAGGCTGGGAAGGTGCTATTCCAGGTGGTCCACCAGCTTGGGTGGCCTGGGTTGCACCAGAAGTGGCTGAAACCTCCTTTCCCGTTCGCGAGTTCAAGGCAGCAGAATTTTCAAAACCAAATTCAGGTGGATTGGAGCCAAATTGAAGGATGCCCAATACATGGCTAGGTTCACCAGGTAAGGGAGCACCTATCCCAGGTGGTGCGCCACCCATATTCGCCGGGACGGCGCCGGAAATCGGGCTAGAAATGGCCGATTTCGCTGTCTTCGCGAGTGCCTGGACGTGTGACTCCAATTCGGCCTGATTCAGATCAAATTGGGTGAGACCCAGGCCTGGGCTAGGTGCGCCAGGTGTGGGCGAACCTAGCCCAGTAGGTCCGACACCTGGGTTCACCTTGCCGGCGCCGGAAATGGCCAATTTTTCTGACTGTGTCGCGACAGTCGCGATTTGAAGAACTTCTGGGCAAAATTGAATCTGATTTCTTGGTGATAATGATGAATTGAAGCCATGGTTGGTGTCGCCTATGTGTGGGCTTTCTTCCAGTATGGAGCTCCGGTCATGGGTGTCGCCGGAAGTGCAGTTTCCGGCAGATGGAGCATTTGTAGGCAATTTTCTTAAAATGGTGATATCTCCTTCATTTTTGGGCGAAATTGCATGATTCTTGTTGGTAAATGAAGCTGAATTCAAGGGCTTGCTAGTGTTACCAAAATCTAGAGGTTTGGGAGGTCGATTTTTTTCGGGATTTTGGTGCATTTTTGGCCAATTCTAGAGAGAAGGGAGAGCATTTGAGCCTAGAGAGAGAAAGTAAAAGGATGAGAATGGTTTAGGGTTTGGGGTTTAGGGTTTAGGGTTTCGGGTTTAGGGTTTAGGGGTTGGGGTTTGGGGTTTAGGGGTTGGGGTTTGGGGTTTGGGGTTAGGGTTTAGGGTTTAGGGTTTAGGGGTTAGGGGTTAGGGTTTAGGGTTTAGGGTTTTTTTTTTTTTTAGTGGAAGGAGGGCGGTACCTCCGAGATTTTATTAATATGCCCTCACTTGTGGCGGAGGAATACCGTGGTTACAACTGAAGTAAAGCAAAGCAATAAATGAGGAAGTACTACTTCCCTTACAGTTAAAGTAAATGAAAGCAGTAAATGAGGAAGTACTACTTCCCTTACAATGAAAGAAACAATAAACGAGGAAGTACTACTTCCTTACAAAATGAGTAATCTAAAACAAGAAAGAGGAATTACCACTATCCTTATAACAAAAGTAAAGTAAAGCAGTAAATAAGGAAGTACTACTTCCCTTACAAAAGGAGTTGCGTAAAACAGTAAACAAGGAAGTACTATTTCCCTAACAAAATGAGCAAATGTAAACAATTGTAGACAAAAACAAGCAACTGAAAAAGTAAATGCAAAAAGCATATAAACTATCACAAAATCAGACTCTGAAACTGGGTAAACCATATCTATCTATCTGAATAAGTGCCCTAATATGTCGTGGTAAATTAGTAGGTCCATATACCTGGTATCTGCGATGGTGCCAGCCCTCAGTAGCAAGTGCATCTGCAACTTGATTCCCCTCTCGAAAGATATGGGAAACCGTATCTCTATCGAATGATAGACAATCCACAATCTGTCGGAGTATGCCCTGGATACTCCACGGACCACCGCCTCTGAGGATACAGTGAATAGCCACACTAGAGTCTGCCTCAACCCATATATCTGACAGTCCAAGATCTCTAGCCAGCAGTATACCATCACGAATAGCCCTAAGTTCAGCTTCTAAAATCAAGCACGGTCCATATGATGCTGAGAATGCACTGATGCAGTTTCCTGCGTGATCCCTGATAATGCCTCCTCCACTCGCAAGCCCATCCTTGACACATCCGTCGGTATTGATCTTTACACATCCAACTGATGGGGTGCGCCACCAAACCACAATAGGGGATGGGGATATAGGAAGAGTCAAAGAGACACCAAAGAATGGAGCGACCTGCATATCATCCCGCCAATGTAGCGGTCGAAATAATCCACCAGTATGAAGGAATGAAATCATACGATAGACCCTCCATATGAAACGCCTCGCATTGATATTAATGCTCCTGTGCTTTGCATCATTTCTCTCGGTCCAAAGAAACCAGAAGATCAAAAGGGGGATAATGATGCGAATGTGCCCGGTCCGTGTAAACTGTCCGGAGTACCTCCAACGAAGAAATCTCTGTCTAACGCTTTCTCCTGGACTCATAGTAATATGAAATAAATCCCCAAAATGCTGCCATACATTCTCTGAAATGCTACTGTCAGTAAATATATGAGTGATGGTCTCGATCACAGAGCAACACTGACATTTGGAAGCCAATTGAATGCGAGTCCTTCTCTGAATAATAACATCCACTGGTATCAAGTTCTGCCATAATCTCCAGCAGAAGAGAGAAACGATGGGAGGTATGACAGGGTTCCATAATAAGCGAAAGGAATCCTGAGCTGGCTTGCTATCACGGATCAACTGCCATGCTGATTTAGTAGTAAATCTACCATCGGATGTGGCCCTCCAAAAAATGCGATCCGAAGCTTCAAGGCAAAGAGGAATAGATGCAATCTGTTCTGCCATAACTGATGGGAGAATCTGTAGTAATCGATCAAAATCCCATCTAGTTTCTCCAAAAAATTCCTGCACCCTAATAGATGTATGCTGTCTATAAGGCAAGACAGATGCCAGTGTAGCCTCACCCATCCAGCAGTCATGCCAAAAGAAAATCTGCCCAAAATCGAGATCCCATGCAATATGTGGCTCAGCACGTGGTCTAAATCTTTTCAGTCTCTTCCAAACAGGGGAGGCTGAATAAGGAACAGTTGCAAGTGATGGATGTGTCCCTTTACAGTATTTGCCCAGTAAGAACTGAGCCCAAAGTGAACCTTGAAACCTAAACTGCCACCATAATTTCAGAGAGAATTTGTCCACCGTATCCTGTAATCGTCTAAAGCCAAGACCACCCTCATCAGTTGGCAGAAAAATCTCCTTCCAACTCTGCCAATGTAATCTACGTGCATGGTCCTTCGAATCCCATAGAAATCGCGCAAAAATGCTCTCCAACTTTTTCAAGACGACTTTAGGAGGTCGCATAATCTGGAAGAGGTACAGTGGTAGGGACGATAAGACAGATCTCAGTAAAGTAATCCTACCACCAGGAGATAGGAGACGTGAAGCCCATCCAGAAATCCTATTCCTGACTTTCATAATGAGGTCGTCGTACAAAAAGCTCCTCTTGGCCCCTTTAAATAAAGGAACTCCCAAGTATGTGAATGGTTGTCTCTGATGCGAAAAGCCAGTCAGAATCACGAGCCTGCGGATCTGAATATCCGATGATCGCCTAGGCAGAATAAGACCACTCTTATCCCGGTTTACCAATTGTCCAGAAACTCCCTCATAGTGATCCAAACAGTCAAGAACCCTTTTGATAGACTTTTTCTGGCCATTGGCAAATATAATGATGTCGTCTGCGAAGGCAAGATGTGAAACAATAGACAAACCTCCATGTCGATACTGCATACTAGGATAGGCTTGGAACTTCTGGACGAGCAGGCGAGAGAAGTAGTCAGCAGCTATAATGAACAAGGAAGGGGAGATAGGGTCCCCTTGTCTGAGGCCACGTGTGGATGAGAAGAAACCACAAGGACGGCCATTCAAGAGGACTGAGAAATGACATTCCGAGATACACCTTCTAATCCTGTCAATCCACAACTGGTCAAAACCAAACTCCGCAAGAATCGAGTAGATGAATCCCCAATCCATACGATCATATGCTTTGGCCATGTCAAGTTTCAGCATAGTATTCCCTCCGCGCACTCTATCATCCAAAGTATGCAAAAGCTCCTGAGTCAGTAATACATTATCTCCAATGAGGCGACCGGGAACGAAACCACTCTGCGGGGGGGAGATGATACGCGGCAGTAATGAACTCAATCTGGTATTCAACAACTTAGTGATTAGTTTGTTGAACACCGTGCATAAGCTGATAGGTCTGAATTCCGTCCATTTACAAGCATTCTCCCGCTTAGGGAGCAAAACAATAGACGTGGCAGAAAAACCTCGCGGTAAATGTCCCCCCTCAAAGAAATCGATGACAGCATCAAAAACATCATCTTTAATAATCTCCCAACAATGCTGATAGAATAAGGAAGAAAATCCATCAGGTCCAGCAACACTATTAGCATCAATACTGAATATGGCCTCGCGCACCTCATCAATCAAGGGGAGGCGGTTCAGTTCCATATTATCAGCCACCGTCAATATCCTGGGTATAATATTGGAACGGATGGGGTCCAAAGGTTGTGAGGGAGCAGCAAGTAAATCCTGAAAGAATGAGATGGCCGATCTCTGTATATCAGTGGGGGTAGATAGAACTTCCCCTGTCTCCTTCGTGATATTCTTGATACAAGACTTGAGCCGTCTGCCTTGGACCATAGAGTGAAAATATCGTGTGTTGTGATCTCCCTCACACACCCAACGGGAACCGGCCTTTTGCTTCCAAAAACCCTCCTCAATGGCCAGAGTGCGATTTAATTCAGCCTGTGAACGATGAAGTGAGTCCCTATGTCCCGGTGTAGGGTCACTATCGAACTCAATCTCAGCATGGTCAACTCTCTCCTCAGCTTCCCTAACCCGTTGGAAAACATCCCCAAATACTTGCCGATTCCACCACCGTAGTCCCTGTTTCAACCTGAAGAATTTCTCCCAAAGAGCTGCCATCCCAGTAAGTTGAGTAGGGAATGACCACTTCTGAGAGACAAAGGCTGAGAAATCATGATGTTTTGTCCAAACATTGAGAAAGCGAAATGGTCGCGAACCCAAATTATCTTCAGAAGTCCAATGAAGAAGAAGGGGTGAGTGATCAGAAGAAGTCCGATTAAGGTGCGTCACAGTAAACTGTCTACAAAAATCAGCAGCAATAGGGTTAATCAAGACTCTATCCAACCTCTTACTGACTCTCCCATTAGTCCAGGTGAACTGGGACCCAGAAAACCCGGCATCCTCAAGACCACAATCAAGCATCATATCAGAAAAAGCGGTAGACCCGCGATCTCTCCTACTATGTCCTGTACGTTCACCATCGTGAGTAATAACATTGAAATCTCCTCCAACTAACCAAGGGTCGTCCATGGAGATGGAAATGTGGTGAAGACCCGCCCACAAGTCCCTCCTAGTCGAGGCCTCACATGCTGCATAAACGGCCGTCAAGCAAATTGGTCTAGCAAGTCTGGCATCAACAACTTTAACATGTAGAAACTGAGTGTGATCCTGAAGAACCGTAATATCCGTACCAACATACCAAAAACACCAAATCTTATTCGACTCATTCTGAACACCGTAGTCGAAGTGTAAGTAACGGCGAACAAATTCAAAACTCTTGTCCAAAACCATAGGCTCCAAAATAACCAAGAAATAAACCTGATGAAGTAGAATAAGTTTCTTCAGGCGTCTGCGAGTAGCTACACTAGCTACACCTCGCACATTCCAGATGATGGCACTCATCTGGACACACGTGAGGAGGTATCTTGCGACCGACTCCTGTTCGCCATCCTAGAACTTGTAGTGCCAGTGACTTTAGCGGTCCTCTTACGACCAACTGGTACAAAACCATCATCCTCGGTCCTGTCAGCCATGCTAACTAAGTCATCAGACGAAGATCTACGGAAGGAACCTTGATGATGAACTTCAATCTGAGAGAAACTCTCAGAGTCTGATTGAGTGGATAAAGAAGCCTCCAAATTCTGTTGACAATGTGTAGGTAAGACTGGCACATCCAGCTCAATGGAATCCCGTGACCTCTCCATCATATCCTCTAAAAGAGGATCAAAATATATAGGGCTACCAATCACACGGGTAGTGGTGATCGGATCCGAGGACTGAACAACTGGTTGATCATCAGATGCGGGAGCTGGTTGATCATGATGGCCTATCTTAGTAGGCTCAAAAGCAGTCTGATTTGGTGGTATAGAAATAGTAATATGTGGCTCGGCAGTACGAGTAACGGGTGGGGCGGTGGAAGTAGTAACAGTATGAGTAGCCATAATCGTGGTATTCTGGATGGTGGAGGTATGGACGCGATATTCTCGGCGTTGGAATGGGTACTCAAAGAAGATGTCCCATCCTGTCTATTCTGATTACGCTTAATCGGGGTCCATCTTTGGCGAGATGCAATCAAGACTTCCTTTCCTTTACCCTTATCCTTAGCAGGGGCTGGGGGAGGCCTAGCAGTTTCATTAACCACAACAGGGGGTACCACTGTTACTAATGGTGGAGGGGAATGCGAGCTATTAGAACATTTTTCATCCATATGTCCAAAATGTCTACATTGAAAACAGAAATTCGGAACTTTATCATAGACAACAGGCTGCCAATATCCACCCCATTTCTCTCTCTCAATCCAGACTCTATCAGGAAGTCTACATTCCAAATCAACCTCGATACAGACCCTAGCTTCACTAGGACGGCGGAGATCAGAAGTTGCTTCGTCAATACGAAGTGGGAGTCCAATAGCTTTTGTTATGGCGAAAAGAGCACTCTTAGCCCGAAAATGAATAGGAAGCAATGGAAATGACACCCAAACAGGAGCAATAGGAGCCTCAAACTCTGGGCTAAAACTAGGGGTCCACTTAAAGACACGCATAGGACAACCATCAATATACCAAGTAGGTTTGAGGAATAATCGTGAGTAATCATCCTCGTGCGCCATGTGAATAATAATGTGTGCATCATCAATAAGTCCAATTTCATAATCACCAATAAATCCAAAGCGTAAAAAGTTTTCACGTACCTTATTCATAGAAGGCTTGCGATGCACGAACTTACCAATAAGAGTAAATCTGTAGGCTTCGGCCAAAAAATGCTCATCTGATTCATCAAAGAAAACTGCAGGCTCGCCATGATGAATATATGGTTCCTTAGATACCAAACTGCGGTGTCTAGAGTCCTCAGGAGCTCGGAGGACTTGAGCAAATGATTTCTTTTGACTCCGTTCAGCTTGAGTAATCAAAGGTTTGCAATTGAGTGCAGCGGCATAAGATCGAGGAGCTTGAGTAGCTCCTGTGACTCCAGAAGGAGGACTAGATGTTTTAGTGGAGTTTTGGGCCGGCAAGGGAGGGCCAAGTCTAGTCTGCATATTTACAGTGCATTGCATGGGCTTCAACTGAGTAGCTAGCGGGACAGATTTGAGAGTTGATGATGCCTTATCAATTGTAGAAGCCAAATTGCCTAATTTAGGAGTTGAAGAAGTCCCAATAGCCTTATGAGTAGAGATGAAATTGGGATTCAATTGAGCCTCGATTCTTTCAATTGGCAACGTTCCCATGATAGTTTTACCTTCAATTGTACTTGTATTGGTCGACTTTGGAGCAGAAACATCACCACCATCACTAGGGTTCTTCTTATTATCCGCAACTTGAGGCATGCAATTGGGGTTCAATTGGCTATTATTTCTTTCAATTGGAGGTTGACCCATGAGTTTGAAACCCTCGATTGTAGTTGGGATGGCCGAATTTGAATCAAGGTTCACCAAAAGACTTCCAATTTCAGCACACATTTCTCCTTCATGTTCATCTCCAATTGGGTTGATCAATCCATCCATTTGGGTGACAATTGGTTCAATTGAATGTTTACCCATGGTGTTGGCAACCTCAATTGCATTCCCCTTCATCGAATTCATCAATTGGAGCACAATAGATTCATCAAAATTTCGAGAATTGTACCTTTCACAAACTGCCCGAATTGCTTCGAGAAATTGATCAGCCTTAGGTCCAAATTGATGCAAGCCCATGGTGTGGCTGGGTGCGCCAGGTGGTGGGGAACCCAGCCCAGGTGGTCCGCCACCATGGGTCTTCCCATCGGCGCCGGAATTGACGATTTTCCGTTCTGCCTGTCGCGAGCTCGCGAAGTCGAGCAGTTGGGGATCAAATTCAGGCTGTTTGGGGTGAAATTGGAGGAGACCCAGACCTTGGGTAGAAGCGTCTGGATGAGGGGAACAATGCCCAGTAGGTCCGCCACCTTCTTTCGTACGTGTGTCGCCGGAATTGATGGATTTCGGCAGCGAGTTCGCGACATTCGCGACTGGACTGTGTTCAGATTGCAATTGGTTGTTATTGGCAGTGTTTTGTTGGAAATTGCTTACATAGACTTGGTCGACTTGATGAGGGGAGTTGTCCGGTGGTGAGGTCCGGCCGGTTGGGTGGCCGGACGGCGATCTGGCGGCGTTTGGCCGAGCGTGGAGCAGCCCACTTTGAAGTTGATTTCCGGATGAATTACTTGGAGTTATGTGGTGTTCTTGGTATGGAATTGAAGAGGAGATCAAGGGCTTTCCATTGGTATCATTGTCCGGCGGTTTGGGTGGCCGGAGGTTGCCGGAATTTTGGAGCATTTTTGGGTGATTCTAGAGAGAAGTGAGAGCATTTGGGGGTCGGTTTAGGGTTTAGGGTTTTTTTTTTTTTTTTAGTGGAAGGAGGGCGGCACCTCCGAGATTTTATTAATATGCCCTCACTTGTGGCGGAGGAATACCGTGGTTACAACTAAAGTAAAGCAAAGCAATAAATGAGGAAGTACTACTTCCCTTACAGTTAAAGTAAATGAAAGCAGTAAATGAGGAAGTACTACTTCCCTTACAGCAAAAGTAAAGTAAAGCAGTAAATAAGGAAGTACTACTTCCCTTACAAAATGAGTTGTGTAAAACATTAAACAAAGAAATACTATTTCCCTAACAAAATGAGCAAATGTGAACAGTTGTAGACAAAAACAAGCAACAGAAGAAGTAAATGTAAAAAACAGATAAACTATCACAAAATCAAATTCTAAAGCTGGGTAAACCATATCTATCTATCTGAAGAAGTGCCCTAATGTGTCGTGGTAAATTAGTAGGTCCATATACCTGGTATCTGCGATGGTGCCAGCCCTCAGTAGCAAGTGCATCTGCAACTTGATTCCCCTCTCTGAAGATATGGGAAACCGTATCTCTGTCGAATGAAAGGAAGTCTACAATCTGTCGAAGTATACCCTGTATATTCCATGGACCACCACCTCGAAGAATGCAGTGAATAGCCACACTGGAGTCTGCCTCAACCCAAATGTTTGATAGGCTAAGATCTCTAGCGAGCAGGATACCATCACGAATCGCCCTCAATTCAGCTTCTAAGATCAAACACTGCCCATACGATGCTGAAAATGCACTGATGCAATTTCCTGCATGATCCCTGATTATGCCTCCTCCACTCGCAAGTCCATCCTTGACACAACCATCGGTATTGATCTTTACACATCCAACTGCTGGGGTGCGCCACCAAACCACAATAGGGGATGGAGGTATAGGAAGAGTCAAGGAGACACCAAAGAATGGAGCGACCTGCATGTCATCCCGCCAATGTAGCGGTCGAAATAGTCCACCAGTATGAAGAAATGAAATCATACGATAGACCCTCCATATGATACGCCTCGCACTGATATTAATGCTCCTGTGCTTCGCATCATTTCTCTCGGTCCAAAGAAACCAGAAAATCAAAAGAGGGATAATGATGCGAATGTGCCCCGTCCGTGTAAACTGTCCTGAGTACCTCCAACGAAGAAATCTTTGTCTAACGCTTTCACCTGGACTCATAGTAATATGAAATAAATCCCCAAAATGCTGCCATACTTGCTCTGAAATGCTACTGTCAGTAAAGATATGAGTGATGGTCTCGATCGCAGAGCAACACTGACATTTGGAAGCCAATTGAATGCCCGTCCTTCTCTGAATAATAACATCTACTGGTATCAAGTTCTGCCATAATCTCCAGCAGAAGAGAGAAACGGTGGGAGGTATGACAGGGTTCCATAATAAGCGAAAGGAATTCTGAGCTGGCTTGCTCGCACGGATCAACTGCTATGCTGATTTAGTAGTAAATCTACCATCGGATGTGGCCCTCCAAAAAATGCGATCCGAAGCTTCAAGGCAAAGGGGAATAGATGCAATCTGTTCTGCCATAATTGATGGGAGGATCTGTAGTAATCGTTCAAAATCCCATCCAGTTTCTCCAAAAAATTCCTGCACCCTAACAGAAGTGTGCTGTCTATGAGGCAAGAGAGATGCCAATGTAGCCTCGCCCATCCAGCAGTCATGCCAAAAGAAAATTTGCCCAAAACCGAGATCCCATGCAATATGTTGCTGAGCACATGGTCCAAATCTTTTCAATCTCTTCCACACAGGGGAGGCGGAATGAGGAACAGTTGCGAGTGATGGATGTGTCCCTTTACAGTATTTGCCCAGTAAGAACTGAGCCCAAAGCGAACCTTGAGACCTAAACTGCCACCATAATTTCAGAGAGAATGTGTCCACCGTATCCTGCAATCGTCTAAAGCCAAGACCACCCTCATCAGTTGGCCGACATATCTCTTTCCAACTTCGCCAATGTAATCTACGTGCATGGTCCTTCGAATCCCATAGAAATCGTGCAAAAATGCTCTCCAACTTTTTCAAGACGAGCTTAGGAGGTCGCATAATCTGGAAGAGGTACAATGGTAGGGACGATAAGACAGATCTCAGTAAAGTAATCCTCCCACCAGGAGATAAGAGACGTGAAGCCCATCCAGAAATCCTATTCCTGACTCTCATAATGAGGTCGTCGTACAAAAAGCTCCTCTTGACCCCTTTAAATAGAGGAACTCCCAAGTATGTGAATGGTTGTCTCTGATGCGAAAAGCCAGTCAGAATCACGAGCCTGCGTATCTGAATGTCCGATGATCGCCTAGGCAGAGTAAGACCACTTTTATCCCGGTTTACCAGTTGTCCAGAAACTCCCTCATAGTGTTCCAAACAATCAAGAACCCTTTTGATAGACTTTTTTTGGCCATTGGCAAATATAATGATATCGTCTGCAAAGGCAAGATGTGAAACAATAGACATACCTCCATGTCGATACTGCATACTAGGATAGGCCTGGAACTTCTGGATGAGCAAAGTAGAGAAGTAATCAGCAGCTATAATGAACAAGGAAGGGGAGATAGGATCCCCTTGTCTGAGGCCACGTGTGGATGAGAAGAAACCACAAGGACGACCATTCAAGAGGACTGAGAAATGACATATCGAGATACACCTTCTAATCCTGTCAATCCACAACTGGTCAAAACCAAACTCGGCAAGAATCGAGTAGATGAATCCCCAATCCATACGATCATATGCTTTGGCAATGTCAAGTTTCAGCATAGTATTCCCTCCGCGCACTCTATCATCCAACGTATGCAGAAGCTCCTGAGTCAGTAATACATTATCTCCAATGAGGCGACCGGGAACGAAACCACTCTGTGGGGGAGATGATACGCGGCGATAATGAACTCAATACGGTATTCAACAACTTAGTGATAAGTTTGTTGAAGACGGTCTGAAGGCTGATAGGTCTAAATTCTGTCCATTTACAAGCATTCTCCCGCTTAGGGAGCAAAATAATAGACGTGGCAGAAAAACCTCATGGCAAATGGCCTCCCTCAAAGAAATCGATGACAGCATCAAAAACATCATCTTTAATAATATCCCAACAATGCTGATAGAATAAGGATGAAAATCCATCAGGTCCAGCAACACTATCAGCATCAATACTGAAAATGGCCTCTCGAACCTCTTCAATTAAAGGGAGGCGGTTGAGTTGCATATTATCAGCCTCCGTCAGTATCCTGGGTATGATATTAGGACGGATGAGGTCCAAAGGCTGTGTAGGAGCAGTAAGTAGATCCTGAAAGAATGAGATTGCCGATCTCTGTATGTCAGTAGGGGTAGATAAGACTTCCCCTGTCTCCTTCGTGATATTCCTGATACGAGACTTGATCCGTCTTCCTTGGACCATAGAATGGAAATATCGTGTGTTGCGGTCTCCCTCACACACCCAACGGAGCCACCTTTTGCTTCCAAAATCCCTCTTCAATGGCCAGGGTGCGGTTTAATTCAGCCTGTGAATGATGAAGTGAATCCCTGTGTCCCGGTGTAGGGTCACTATCGAACTCAATCTCGGCATGGTCAACTCTCTCTTCAGCCTCCCTAACCCGTTGGAAAACATCCCCAAATACTTGCCGATTCCACCACCGTAATCCTGTTTTCACTGAAGAATTTCTCCCAAAGAGCAGCCATCCCAGTAAGTTGAGTAGGGAATGACCACTTCTGAATGACAAAGGCTAAGAAATCATGATGTTTCGTCCAAACATTGAGAAAACGAAACGGTCTTGGGCCCAAATCATCCTCAGAAGTCCAATGAAGAAGGAGGGGGGAATGATCGGAAGAGGTACGATTAAGATGCGTCACAGTAAATTGTCTACAAAAATCAGCAGCAATAGGATTAATCAGGACTCTGTCCAACCTCTTACTGACTCTCCCATTCGTCCAGGTGAACTGGGTCCCAGAAAATCCAGCATCCTCCAGACCACAATCAAGCATCATATCAGAAAAGGCAGTAGACCCACGATCTCTCCTACTGTGCCCTGTACGCTCGCCATCGTGAGTAATAACATTGAAGTCTCCCCCAACTAACCAAGGGTCATCCATAGAGATAGAAATATGGTGAAGGCCTGCCCACAAATCCCTCCTAGTCGAAGCCTCACATGCTGCATAAACGGCCGTCAAGCAAATTGGTCTAGCAAATCTGGGATCAACCACTTTAACATGTAGAAACTGATTGTGATCCTGAAGAACCGTAATGTCCGTACCAACACACCAGAAACACCAAATCTTATTCGATTCATTCTGAGCACCGTAGTCGAAGTGAAGATATCGGCGAACAAAATCAAAACTCTTATCCAATACCATAGGTTCCAAAATAACCAAGAAATAAACCTGATGAAGTAGAATAAGTTTCTTCAGGCGTCTGCGAGTAGCTACATTAGCTACACCCCGCACATTCCAGATGATGGCACTCATCTGGAAATGCGGGAGGAGGTATCCTGCGACCGACTCCTGGTCGCCATCCTAGAGATTGGAGTGCCTGTGACTTTAGCGGTCCTCTTACGACCAACAGGTACAAAACCATCATCCTCCGTTCTGTCAACCATGCCAGCTAAATCCTCAAAAGAAGATCTGCGGAAAGGACCCTGGTGATGGACTTCAATCTGAGAGAAACTCTCCGAGTCTGACTGAGTAGATAAAGAAGCCTCTAAATTCTGCCGACAATGTGTAGGTGAGGCGGCACATCCAAACCAACCAAGTCTCGTGGCCTCTCCAACATATCCTCTAAAAGAGGATCAAAGTATATAGAACTACTAATCGCTTGGGTAGTACCGATCGGCTCCAAGGACCGAGCAATTGGTTGAGCATCGTATTTGGAAATTGATTGGTCATGGTGGCCTACCAAAGATGGGAGCAACTGCCGACTGAGCTGGTGGTATAGAAAAAGTGACATGGGGCTCGATAGTACATGTAACGGGTGGAGCAGCCGAAGTAGTAGCCGTATGAGCTGTAATCACTGTGGTAGGCGGGATAGTTGGGGGAATGACCGTGATATTCTCTGAATGAGAATGGGAACTCAAAGAGGATGTGCCATCCTATTGTTTCTGAGTGCGCTTAATCGGGGTCCATCTCTGGCGAGGCGCATTCGAAACTTCCTTTCCCTTACCCTTATCCTTAGCCGGGGCTGGTGGAAGCCTAGCATTTTGATCAGCAACCACAGGGGGTGCCAATGTTGGAGGCCTAGCATTTTGATTAGGAACCACAAAGGGTGCCAGAGGTGGCGGGGAATGTGCACTACTAGGACATTTTTCATCCATATGTCCAAAATGTCTGCATCGAAAACAGAAATCCGGAACCTTATCATAGACAACTGGTTGCCAATATCCACCCCATTTCTCCCGCTCAATCCAGACTCTATCAGGTAGCTTACATTCCAAGTCAGCCTCAACACAAACTCTCGCTTCACTAGGCCGACGAAGATCAGAAGTGGCTTCATCAATACGAAGGGGAAGCCCAATAGTCTTAGCTATGGCGAAGAGAGCACTCTTATCCCGAAAATGAATAGGAAGCAATGGGAATGACACCCAAACAGGAGTAATAGGGGCCTCATACGTGGGGTGAAGTTAGGAGTCCACTTAAAGACCCTCATAGGACAACCATCAATGTACCAAGTAGGTTTGAGGAATAATCGTGAATAATTATCCTCGTGCACCATATGAATAATAATGTGTGCATCATCTATAAGTCCAATTTCATATTCACCAATAAAACCAAAGCGCATAAAATTTTCCTGTACCTTAATCATAGAAGGTTTGCGATGCACAAATTTACCCTCAAGTGTGAACCTGTAGGCCTCGGCCAAAAACTACTCATCTGACTCTTCAAAAAATATAGCTGGCTCACCATGATGGATGTATGGTTCTTTGGAAACCAATCTCCGATATCCTGAGTCCTCGGGAGCACGGAGAACATTAGCAAATGATTTCTTTTGACTCCTTTCGGCTTGAGTAATCGCGGGTTTACAATTCAATCTTTGCAGATAAGATCGAGGGTTAAGGTAGCCCTCGCTATTACGAGGTGGGACAAGTGGTCTAGAAGAGCTCGGAGCATTAGAATCACTTGGGATGGACCTATTATGTGTATTACGAGTCCATTGGGTACGACTGTGTCCACTAGCCAATTTGGAGGCACCACTATCAGTTCTGGGGTTAGCCCGTGAGGATGGTTCAAAATTGGACGTGAGATTCTTCAAACTATTGGTCGAAGTTGTAGGGGGAGGATCTAATTTCGATGTAGGATGTTCCTTAACAATGGTGGAAGCCGAGGTACCCAAAATTGGCATTATAGGAATTTCACTAACCATATGTGTAGGGATATGTGTGGGATTCAATTGATTAGAAATTCTAACAACTGACGCATTACCCATGATCGTTTGACCTTCACTAATATTCGTACAAGTTGAATTTGGGGCCAAAACCTCAACATCATTACCAATTGAAGCATTAAAAGAAGCATCACATTCAAGCACTTGTGAAGATTTAATTTTCTCAATTTGAGCACTAATTGGCACGATTGGGTGTTGACCCATAACAATACCATCATCAATTAACGTTTTCCACATCGAATTAGCTATATGGAGCAATGAAGAATCATCAAATTTAAGAAAGCCGAGTTTTTCGCACGTACCTTTAATAGCAGCCAACAATTGATCGGGTTTCGAATGAAATTGGTGGAGACCCATTATCGGGGAAGTTGCACAAGGCTGGGAGGGTGCTATCCCAGGTGGTCCACCAGCTTGGGTGGCCTGGGTTGCACCAGAAGTGGCTGAAACCTCCTTTCCCGTTCGCGAGTTCAAGGCAGCAGAATTTTCAAAACCAAATTCAAGTTGATTGGAGCCAAATTGAAGGATGCCCATTACATGGCTAGGTGCACCAGGTAAAGACGCACCTATCCCAGGTGGTGCGCCACCCAGATTCGCCGGGACGGCGTTGGAATTCGAGCTAGAAATGGCCGATTTCGCTGTCTTCGCGAGTGCCTGGACGTGTGACTCAAATTCGGCCTGATTCAGATCAAATTGGGTGAGACCCAGGCCTGGGCTAGGTGCGCCGGGTGTGGGCGAACCTAGCCCAGTAGGTCCGACACCTGGGTTCACCGTGCCGGCGCCGGAAATGGCCAAAGTTTCTGACGGTGTCGCGACAGTCGCGATTTGAGGAGTTTCTGGGCAAAATTGAATCTGATTTCTTGGTGATAACGACGAATTGAAGGCATGGTTGGTGTCGCCTATGTGTGGGATTTCTTCCAGTATGGAGCTCCGGTCATGGGTGTCGCCGGAAGTGCAGTTTCCGGTAGATTGAGCATTTGTAGGCAATTTTCTTAAAATGGTGATATCTCCTTCGTTTTTGGGCGAAATTGCATGATTCTTGTTGGTAAATGAAGCTGAATTCAAGGGCTTGCTAGTGGTACCAAAATCTAGAGGTTTGGGAGGTCGATTTTTTTCGGGGTTTTGGTGCATTTTTGGCCAATTCTAGAGAGAAGGGAGAGCATTTGAGCCTAGAGAGAGAAAGTAAAAGGATGAGAATGGTGGGTTTAGGGTTTAGGGTTTTTTTTTTTTTTTTTTTTTTAGGGTTTAGGGTTTAGGGGTTAGGGTTTAGGGTTCAGGGTTGAGGGTTGAGGGTTTAGGGTTGAGGGTTGAGGGTTGAGGGTATAGGGTTGAGGGTTGAGGGTTTCGGTTTAGGGTTTCGGTTTAGGGCTTCGGGTTTGGTAGGGTTTAGGGTTTAGGGTTTAGGGTTTAGGGTTTAGGGTTTAGGGTTTAGGGTTTAGGGTTTAGGGTTTAGGGTTTAGGGTTTAGGGTTTAGGGTTTAGGGTTTAGGGTTTAGGGTTTAGGGTTTAGGGTTTAGGGTTTAGGGTTTAGGGTTTAGGGTTTAGGGTTTAGGGTTTAGGGTTTAGGGTTTAGGGTTTAGGGTTTAGGGTTTAGGGTTTAGGGTTTAGGGTTTAGGGTTTAGGGTTTAGGGTTTAGGGTTTAGGGTTTAGGGTTTAGGGTTTAGGGTTTAGGGTTTAGGGTTTAGGGTTTAGGGTTTAGGGTTTAGGGTTTAGGGTTTAGGGTTTAGGGTTTAGGGTTTAGGGTTTAGGGTTTAGGGTTTAGGGTTTAGGGTTTAGGGTTTAGGGTTTAGGGTTTAGGGTTTAGGGTTTAGTGTTTAGGGTTGAGGGTTTAGGGTTTAGGGTTTAGGGTTTAGGGTTTAGGGTTTAGGGTTTAGGGTTTAGGGTTTAGGGTTTAGGGTTTAGGGTTTAGGGTTTAGGGTTTAGGGTTTAGGGTTTAGGGTTTAGGGTTTAGGGTTTAGGGTTTAGGGTTTAGGGTTTAGGGTTTAGGGTTTAGGGTTTAGGGTTTAGGGTTTAGGGTTTAGGGTTTAGGGTTTAGGGTTTAGGGTTTAGGGTTTAGGGTTTAGGGTTTAGGGTTTAGGGTTTAGGGTTTAGGGTTTAGGGTTTAGGGTTTAGGGTTTAGGGTTTAGGGTTTAGGGTTTAGGGTTTAGGGTTTAGGGTTTAGGGTTTAGGGTTTAGGGTTTAGGGTTTAGGGTTTAGGGTTTAGGGTTTAGGGTTTAGGGTTTAGGGTTTAGGGTTTAGGGTTTAGGGTTTAGGGTTTAGGGTTTAGGGTTTAGGGTTTAGGGTTTAGGGTTTAGGGTTTAGGGTTTAGGGTTTAGGGTTTAGGGTTTAGGGTTTAGGGTTTAGGGTTTAGGGTTTAGGGTTTAGGGTTTAGGGTTTAGGGTTTAGGGTTTAGGGTTTAGGGTTTAGGGTTTAGGGTTTAGGGTTTAGGGTTTAGGGTTTAGGGTTTAGGGTTTAGGGTTTAGGGTTTAGGGTTTAGGGTTTAGGGTTTAGGGTTTAGGGTTTAGGGTTTAGGGTTTAGGGTTTAGGGTTTAGGGTTTAGGGTTTAGGGTTTAGGGTTTAGGGTTTAGGGTTTAGGGTTTAGGGTTTAGGGTTTAGGGTTTAGGGTTTAGGGTTTAGGGTTTAGGGTTTAGGGTTTAGGGTTTAGGGTTTAGGGTTTAGGGTTTAGGGTTTAGGGTTTA